>SJXQ01002931.1:96725-246900 GCA_006408695.1 Aepyceros melampus | reverse complement strand
CCTCCCCACCCCCCGCATCTTCTCCACCACCAGGACAAAGGGCCAGTTTGAATGTGTGCCTCGCTATTTTAAGAAGCAAAGATTTTCGTTTGGCAAGCGCTCTTCACACAACACAAACCCCTCTCTCCTCTGACATAAATTCTTCCTTTAAGGAGAGAAAGAAGAAAGCCTCCATCGTCGGAGTCCGCGGGTCCCAACAATGGGCCGAGCGTGGCTGCCAGCGCTCCTGAAGGGGGTCTGTGTACCCGGGCGGCTGCCCTCCTTATCTTTTATCTCCTGCCCGCCAGAGCTCCTGTTTGTCCGGGGTGTTTTGCCGACTTCTCTTCTTCGGCGGCTCAGACAGAATTTGCCGGCTGCCGGCTGATGGGAAACAACCATCTTCTTGTGCCTCGGCCGTCCTGTCTTCTCTCCAGGCCACGGGGGAGAAAACGTGTCTTTGTGGCCTCCCTTCAATAGCTTTCTGCATCCAAACGCCTCGTGGGCTCTGGCAGGAGCAGCCCGCGAGGCTCTGAATAGACGGTGTGTGTGCTCCTCTTTGCAAAGCTGGCCTCTGATCCAGAAGGGCCTCCGCCGCCCAGGCCTGGTAGTCCCGGGCAGATGCTGCAGCCCATGGAGAATCATTGCTCGTCTGTGTACGGTGCATTCAAGCCCGTCTACAAAACGCTTTCAGAGCTGCTGGCTCGTGGGATGGACATTCACTGTGTATCTGCTCTGCGCCTAGCACAGCCCTCACCATCTACTCTCTCCTGAGGCCTGTGATTAGGCTCCACTATGGGTACCATTCTAGGCTCATCACTTTATAGTTGAGGAAACCAAGTCTCAAAAAGGGTAAGGTGACTAAACAGTTACAAAGATCCAGCCAGGGGTACCAATTGCTTCAGAGATGCTTAGGGCCCCCACATCACTGACTCGATGGGCGTGAGTCTGGGTGAACTCCAGGAGTTGGTGATGGACAGGGAGGCCTGGCGTGCTGCGATTCATGGGGTCGCAAAGAGTCGGACACGACTAAGCGACTGAACTGAACTGAACTGCAAAAGCATCTTATTCTCTGCTAAGCAATGAAGAGGGGATATAACTCCCACCAGCCTAGTTGCTGGGTACCCTTTCTGCCCACGTATAAGCCAAAAAGGGGAAGTAACTGATTTTCCCTTCCTTCACTCCATATTCCTCCCTCCCACTCTACAAAAGCCCCCTTGAAATAAAGAACGGAGCCTCTCACCAGGCTGAGAGGTCAAAGTAGCTTTCTTCACTCTTATATTCTGAACCTACGCATCTCTAAACCCACACATTTCCTCAACTATAAAGTGATGTGTCTGGTTTGACCTTTGCTGGACAATGTAAGGTGGCCTGGGGTGTTCCTTGGGCTCAAGTAGCAAAGCTCAAAAGATTCAACTCTGGGGCTCATCTGTGGCTCAGAGGTGAAGAATCTGCCTGCCCTTGCAGGAGACATGGGTTCAGTCCCTAGTCCGGGAAGATCCGACGTGCTACAGAGACGAAGCCCGGGAGCCACAACTCCTGAGCCCCTGAGCTGCAGCTAATGAAGCCGGGTACCCTAGAGCCTGATGCTCCGCAAGAAAGGCCGCGCAATGAGAAGCCTGCGTACCACAAATAGAGAGTAGCCCTAGCTTGCCACAACTAGAGAAAAGCCCAAGCAGCAACAAAAACCCAATGCAGCCACAAAAAAATGAATAAGTTAAATTATTTTTTTAAAAAAAGATTCAGCTCTGGAACTTTGAGCTAAGTGACCTTCAGCAAGTCACTTCTCTGGATCTCATTTTTCCCCCTGGTAATATGGGAGTGCTGATGCTCCCTCCACAGGGTGTTGTAAGGGTTAATTAAAAGGGGAAAATGAATGTGGGACGGCAAAACAATAATACCAGTTATTCTGTGGCAGTGGCAGCTGTATAAACACCAGTACTAGGGTAGCAGCAGTGGTAGGAACAAGAACCTTACTACAGGCCTGGAGGCCTGAACACCGACTTCAGCCTTCCACTTTGCTCAGCCATAAAAGCAACGTTTCACGTGCGCTCACCAGGAACAGTACCTTATCCCATAAACTCTCAGAGCTTCCTCGTCTGTAAAAGGACTGGTGGTGGCAACAGGGAGGCAAAGGGATGGGCTAGTTGGTATCTCTGCCAGTTAGTATGGAATTTGCAATCTGATGACCAGTGGGACAGACTGATCTCATAGATGTGTTTTATTTGGCGTCTAGTTTTTTTTTTTTTCCAAGTGAGAATGAATTTTAAAATTGGAAATTCTGACCACACTGAGTCTCCATTTATACAAAGGAGCAATCAGGTAGAGCTGATAAAGCCTCCTTGTTCCTTGCACAGAGCAAGCAGGTGCCAGTTCGCCACAGTCCCCACCACTCCCTGTTGCCTTATCAAAACTCAGTGTCATTTCCACTTGGTTTTGCAATTACATTATTGTTGTCCTTGTAGTGAATTTCTGGTCCACATGTATCAGAGTAACACTAGCTACTGTAATTAACAAAATCCAAATGTCCATGGCGTAAAGCAATAAGTTTATTTCATGTTCCTGTAATAGTCTATGATGATGGCTTTCCTTAGGTGGTAATTTAAGGACCCAAGTTCCTTCCATCTTGTAATTGTGCCATTCCCTCAAGTTTTGCAATCTGGCCTTCAGTCAAAAAAAAAATGGAGACAGAGTAGAAAAACCCTATCTACTTTTTACAAGCCCAGGCACAAAGTGGGGACTTATATAATTTCCCCACATACTTCACTGGTCAGAACTAGTCACATCCCCCCACCACCACCTCAGATGCTAGATGGATGGGGACATATAACTTCCAACTGGAAAACCATCTCTGACATAACTCAAATACAGATGAGGGAGAACTTGCTTTTTGTTGCCATAAATCTCTGCCACACTTTGGCTCTAGGAAAGGGAAGGGTAAATAAAACAGGCTAAACCCTATAGGATTTTTCTTACATTCACTTCTGCAAGCCCAGAAACAGAGCAGATTCTGACCCCATAGTCTGGGTCTGAGCCTGAAATTCTGCGTGTATAACAAGTTCGCAGGTGATGTCATGATGTTGATCTGTGGACCATGATACATGCTTGATACATGTCTGCTGGAAGAATGCATGAAATTTCACTAAGAACCCCAGCTATATATATCGTAGGCAAGCTTGGTGGCTGTTTTGTCCTACTTTTTGTGACTCTATGGACTGTAGCCCAACCAGGTTCCTTTGTCCTTGGGATTTCCCAGGCTAGAAATGGGAAGCCACCTCCCACTCTCTGGAGGGGGTAACCATCTCCTCCTCCAAGGGATCTTCCCAACCCAAGGACTGAACCCACCTCTCCTGTGTTTCCTTCACTAGCAGGTGGATTCTTTACAACTGAGCCACCTAGGAAGTCCTACTATATATTCCAGGATATGTGGTGAATGAAATGAACACACTCAGTATTTCTTGTGTACCCACCATGGTGAAACATGAACCACAGTGTGGCAAGAACACTCTGGCCTCAAGGGGCTTTATCTGTAGATGGGGTGATGAGATGTAGGTCAAAGGAAAACGAGGGGGGAACAGTCAAGGGTCAACTTGCATGCTGCCCATTCAGGGAACTGGGGAAGGGAAAATGGGAGGGAATTAATTGCTCTTTTATATGCAGAATCAGCTATATGTTTGCAATGGTGCCAACCAAAAACCTCTTGTGCTACGGGCTGAATTTACTCCTAACACCTAGGATCTTAGAGTGTATTTAGATGTGGGATCTTTAAAAAGGTGAAGTAAAAGTGTTAGTCACTCAGTCATGTCTGACTCTTTGTGACCCCATGGACTGTCGTCTGCCAGACTCCTCTGTCCATGGGATTCTGGCAAGAATACTGGCGTGGGTTGCCGTTCCCTTCTCCAGGGGATCTTCCCGACTCAGGGATTAAACCCAGGTCTCCTCTATTACAGGCAGATTGTTTACCTTCTGAGCCACCAGGGAAGCCAGGGAATTTTACCTTCTGAGCCACTAAGGAAGCTTTTGATTAAAAAGGTAATCAAGCTGAAACAAGGCAATTAGGGATGACTGGGGTCCTTATAAAAGTTCAGGGGGACTTTCCTGATGGTTCAGTGTTCAAGACACCACACAATGCAGGGCATCCAGGTTCAATCCCTGGTCACGGAACTAGATCCCACGTGCCACAACTAAAGATCCCACCTGCCGCAACTAAGACCCAGCACAACCAAATAATAAATAAAAAAATTTTTAATAAAAGAGTTTAGGACACAGACATACACAGAATTGAAACCATGGGAGGACACGGGGAGAACACAACCATCTTCAAGCCAAGGAGAGGAGCCTCAGAAGAAACCAATGCTGCTGATGTCTTGATCTTGGAAGTCTACCTCCAGAACTGTGGAGAAGCCATTTTTAGTTTTCTTAGCCACACAGCCTATGGTACTTTGTTACAGCAGCCCTGGCAAAGTAATACACAGGATCTACTTAACTTCTCTGCTACTCAGGGTCCTTGCCTCTCGATGCAGGAAAAGGAGGTGGGAAGTAGATGTTTGTGGAACATCTCTGGTGTGATGGGTTAGGCAGCTCCTCTTATCTTGTATCATCTTCATCACAACCATGTAAGATAAATAGCTAAATTCCCCCTTTTTGTAGACAGAGGAAAGTGAAGTTCTTTATCAGAGAGATGAAGAACTTTTCCTCTTTTGCAGAGAGAAGTCAAAAGCCAGGTTTACAACCATCTCCATTTACTATAGACACTAACTCCCTAGGCTACATCATGTTGCTTCTCTCATGGACCTGCTGAGAACAATCAAACTATAGACTGTGTGTCAGAGCCCTGGAAAGTATTTTTAATCACTGTCCATCTGAGAAGCATTAGAATTACGAAAACAAACCTGATGCCATTTCTGAACAAAGCAAATGGAAGAAAATACTGGGGCTCTGGCCTCAGTACCCATACTTCTAACCTTTTAACACTAAACAGCCTACGACAATAGCAAATTCTACTCGTGTTCCTACTCTTTCCACTCAAGTTGGCTCTGTGAGTTGTTGGTTTTATCAAAATTGAGTGAAAGTGTTCAATACAATATTGGATTCATTGGGGAGAAAAAAAGGAACAGAAAAACCCCGGTGCTTCAATGCCAGGAGCTTACAAAGACATATAAACCATGAGGAATTCCAAGGACTTACTCAGAAGCCGCTCTGCAAATGCACTGCTTGAACAAAGGGCCAATGTTCCTTTCAGGGAAGAGGGCAGTACTGGTTTCCGGCATTTTTTCTTTAAGTCATTAGGACCATGCCAACAAGCAAACATATACTTCTCCTGGGAGAAAGAATCTCATTCAACACGGCTTACAAGAGTCTGATTATTGGGGAGGGGGTGCTTCATGGCACGTGCCTCACCAGCCGGCCCCCGAATGTACAGATCTGCTTAAAGGGCTTTATTGATGGAGGCTACAGACAGATCAGGGCTTGTGGAGAGAGCTGACATCCCAGGAACACTGGCGGGTCAACCCCATCCTGACAAACACACAGTTCCGCCAGGAAGCGCTGAACAGTCTGCCTCATTCCTCAGGAACCGTACTTCCTAAACATGTAAAAATATAGAAACAATAAACTCAAGTTTGACGGTTTGCCATTTCCTTCACAATGACAGTTCGGGGCTTGGGGGCACCTGGGATGATACAAAATGGAATGACAGAAAGTGAAATAATTGAATTCTTAGCCAAATGCAAATTTCAGTTTTCAATGAACTGAAAGTATTATGTAGTAGCTCTGAGAACACACCAGCATTGGATTAAGACAGACCATAGATCAAGCCCCACCATAGATCAAGCCCCTGCTCTCCTGCCTACTCCTGGGTTGGCCAAAAGGTTCATTTGGGGTTTCTGTAACAGCTTATGGAAAAACCCAGAAGAACTTTTTGGCCAAACCAATAGTTATATGACCTTTGGTTATACCTTAACTTCTCTAAGCTTTAGTATCTTTGTCTAAAGGATGATGAGATCCTCTTAGCATCTATGGAAAGATGAAATTAGATTACATAGCACGTTCAGACAGCTCCTAGCATAAGGATAAACTCTTTTTTTTTTTTTTTTAGTATAAACTCTTAAAACAGGTGGCCAATTCTTTCTTTCCTCCAAGGAACTGGCCTCAAATACACAGCATGTTTAAAGTACACCTGAGACTACAGATGCAGAAAACAAACGGATGGTTACAAGGGCCTAATGGGAGGGATAGGGCAGGAGACGGGGGTTGACATATACTCTCTACAGCATGTGAAATAGATAATGAATCTGGACCTGTTGCATAGTAGAGGGAACTCTATTTACTCAGTGCTCTGTAATGGCCTATATGGGAGAAGAATCTAAAATTTAAACAGTGGATATGTATAACTGATTCACTTTGCTGTACAGCAGAAACTAACACAACACGGTCAATCAACTGTACTCCAATAAAAAAAAAGAAAAAAATAATAAAGTACACCTAAGTACTCTTGCCTGGAAAATCCTATGGACAGAGGAGCCTGCTGGGCTGCAGTCCATGGGGTCGCTGAGAGTCGGATACGACTGAGCGACTTCACTGTCACTTTTCACTTTCATGCATTGGAGAAGGAAATGGCAACCCACTCCAGTGTCCTTGCCTGGAGACTCCCAGGGACGGGGGAGCCTGGTAGGCTGCCGCTATGGAGTCACACAGAGTCGGACACAACTGAAGTGACTTAGCAGCAGCAGCAAGATTAAAGTAATACTATTAGTAGCACTAGTTAGTGAACGAATAGGTTGTTCTATGCAGTTAGTATGGGGTGAGTTTTCTACTCATTCACACGTTCAACTCTATATTCATCCAGCCAAGCAACATTTATTGAGCACCCACCCTGGGCTGTACCAACCTGCTGGAATAAGGAGGCTACAGGGATGAATAAGGCAGTCTCTGAGGGCTCAGACTCTGCAGGAGGTGACAGATGTGTAAGAACACACCATACAACAGGCAGAAGAAAGCAGAGTTGTAATGGGAGAGCAAGTACTATGCAAAGAGAAATCTGACAAATTCTACCTGCAGGCCAGACACACACATGCATGCACGCGTGCACACACACAAAACATATCACTGTAGACCAGAAGCTTTATGAAGATAAGGGCTTTGCTTTCTGGTTTGTGCGCTAATACTGAGAACATTTCCTAACACTCAAGCAGGTACTCTTTAAAAAAAAAAAAAAGTTGTGGAATAAGTGAATTGATAACTTGATAACTATCTTAATCCATGTTGAGAAGGCACTAGATGTGGAAAATTGCAGTTATCTTATCTAGAATAAAGGATGCAAGAGTTTGTATGGGGATTAATTATTTTTTAATTAATTTTATTGGGATACAGTTGCTCTATAATATTGTGGTTATTTCCGCTGTACAGCAAAATGAAGTGGCCATACACATACCCTCTCCCTTCTGGACTTGCTGCCCATTCAGGTCACTACGGTGCATGAAGTAGGGTTCCGTGGGCCACACAGTTCACTAAGAATAGAGCGTTTTGGTGGGAACCTCCAGATGCAGGTTCATCAGGTATCTCCATCAGGGAGGGGTGGTACTTAAGACACAGGCCTGGGCTGGAGGTACATATCTGGGGTCACTTAAAGATGGGGACTGAAGCCAAGAGAGGCAAGCACCCAGAAAGGAAAGGAAATACTGAGAGCCAGCACAGGAATCCAAGACAACAGTTTCTAGGAGGAGTCTGAGAAGACCTCTCAGAAGAGCCAGCTTGATCACTAGTGAGTCAAGGGTACAAACAAGGAGCAAAAGGTTCATCAACCACTTGGCAGGAAACACCCGTGGGAAAGGCAGCCTGGGGCGGGGGCGGGGGATCAGGGAGCGCGTATGTCCCCTGGCTCCCCAGCCCTGGTGGAAAATGTTATCTTCATGTGACCACACACTCCCACGGACCCTTCTCCCACCCCAGCCCTTCCTCAGCTATTTGTGTTGAGGCTGTGGTTTTCCTTTCTGACCCTTCTTATTGAAACTTTGGAAGAAAAAGGGGAAGAAAGCCAAGATGTCACAGAGGCCCTGGGGTTGGGAGGGGGGTGGTCTTCACTCTAGGGGGGTCTCTGGGGAGGCAGCATGAGGCCATAGGAAGACCAGAGATGCTTCAGCCTCTCGCCTCCTACTCACATCAGCAGCTCTGTATCTTTTCTGCGCCTCTGCTTCTGCATCAAACGGAAACACACACACATTTCACACTGTTCTCTAGACAATGCAATAAAATTACAAATGAGCTTCCTTTCCTTTGGTCAAGTCTAATAACTGCTCCAGGTCTCCATTCTTTCAGAAGACAGAATTAAACTAAGTGCTAACTGTCTTGGTTGCAGCTGAAAGCTGTTTTATAATATAGGTATCTCTATTTCCTTGCCTACTTCTCCTATTGGAGGAGATAGTCATAAGCTAAAGAGCCTGGGATGCTAGAACTCACATGTACCTGAGAAATTTTTAAATAAACATACAAATAAGTGGCAGATGGGAGGATGGATGGAGGGGTCTGAGTTAATACTTATAGATACAGAATCTTACAAATTCAAGATGTTTCAGCCTCTGAATGTTCTCCTGAGAAACTAAGGGTCACAGAAATCATCTCCAGGGTCCGAGGACTATGAGAAAAAAGACTTTCTCCCTATTTTGTGTACCAGCAAATTAGCCATTCTTCATCAGGTCTTGTTTAGAAATGGTGGCGCAGCCTGAAAAATTGGGTTCAACTTGCCATGTAGAATTTTGGTCATGGAGTTGTATAAACATAGCTCTTTATTAATCTAAATTACTGGCCTTCAGGGTGAGTTTATTTTATTTGCACACATGATCTTCAGTCCTGGGAACCCTGAAGGACAAGTGTGTTCCAGAGAGAATAAGCCTCTTGTGAACCACTTAGCAATGGACCCTCAGGAGGTGCTACATAAACAAAATGTAACGAATTGTTCCCCCTGTCAAAAATGAACAATTCATAACGTGCCCTTGAACGAAACCAACTGGTCCTCTTGTCAAACACTCTGTGCTTTGATGTCCATTTCACTGGTTAGAGAAAAAAAAGAAAATAAGTCCTTTTTATATTTTTTTTTCAGTGTGAAAAGGGAGAATAAGCTATCAGCTACCAGACACAAGCACCCTTCCTAGCTGAGAGAGAACTTTGGGTATCTGAATTAGACTTCTCAATGGCATCCCACTCCAGTACTCTTGCCTGGAAAATCCCATGGGCGGAGGAGCCTGCTAGGCTGCAGTCCATGGGGTCGCTAAGAGTCAGACACGACTGAGCGACTTCACTTTTACTTCTCACTTTCATGCATTGGAGAAGGAAATGGCAACCCACTCCAGTGTTCTTGCCTGGAGAATCTCAGGGACGGGGGAGCCTGGTGGGCTACCGTCTATGGGGTCGCACAGAGTCGGACACGACTGAAGCGACTTAGCAGCAGCAGCAGCAGCAACTGAGAAAAACTTACATAATTAAAGTATCCTTTACCAGTGTTATAAAAACAAGCTAAATAAAAAAAACAATATTCTTAAGTGACCAATGGGTACAGTGGAAACAACAACAGTAGTAATTATTCACATTTCTCTCTTAACAAGGCACCAGGTACTGCACATTCAGACAATACAGATGCAGTTATTACACAATATAGTCTATGTCACAAACCTATAGGGTTCATGCTATTATTATTCCCATTTCACAGCAGAGAAAACTGAGGCAGAAAGAGATTAAGTGACTTATCCAAATCACACAGATAATTATGGAGAGGAAACAATTTTCAAACTCCGGACTGAGGGATTGTTCTTAAATCACTATGCTATAAAGAATACTAGACTAGGAATGATGAAATATGCTTTTAGTCCAGATTCTGTCATCAACTACCCATCTGCTCTGAGACGAGTCACAAAGAGTCCTCAGTTTGCCTATCTGTAAAACAAAAAGTTTCCACGAGATGATTTCAGCATTAGTTGGGGTTCTCCGGTTGCTTGTCACTGAAATTTACTTTAGCTAATTTAAGTCAAAGTAAGAGGAGGAAGAAGAGAAGAAGAAGGAAGAAGAAAAATGAGGATGAATTCATTCTAAGATATTTAGGCAGCTCACAGAATGGACAAAAGGCTAGAGACTGGATAGCCAGACTTAGAACTTACATCAAGACAGGAATCAGCGTGGCATTTAGGGTCTCATTGAAAAGACAAGTAAACTGTCTAAATCAAGTGCCACCGAAAAACAAATGAGCCCTCAAAATTTCTCCATTCTTATGTCATTCCTTAAGATTTAAAATATCCATAGATAATACTTTGTTCTTGCCTGAGTCAGGTAACCACCCCTTGCCAGGGAGAGCAGGACAGCTGATTTACAACTCCACAATACTACACACCAGTGAGACTGGGTTTCAGAGAAAATCTTGATGAAAGGGGATGGACTGTTTTTAATCCACTATTCCATGGAAAGTCACTTGCAAGATAATTGCATAGATTAAATGAGAGGTATATAAAGTCTGAGTTGGGCCCAGTTTTTAGTTACAGTGCCATAGGTATTGGGACACTCTGTTATAGGAAGGTTGGAGAAGGCAATGGCACCCCACTCCAGTACTCTTGCCTGGAAAATCCTCTGGACGGAGGAGCCTGGTAGGCTGCAGTCCATGGGGTCACTAAGAGTCGGACACGACTGAGTGACTTTCCTTTCACTTTTCACTTTCATGGATTGGAGAAGGAAATGGCAACCCATTCCAGTGTTCTTGCCTGGAGAATCCCAGGGACGGGGGAGCCAGTGGACTGCCGTCTATGGGGTCGCACAGAGTCGGACACGACTGAAGTAACTTAGCAGCAGCAGCAGCAGAGGCAGCAGCGACTCTCCCTGCTTTTTTCCCACTATCGTCATTCTCAACATAGAAATGGTAGCATTCTCTGAAGCACCCAAAACTGGGTCAGGGGATTTATATCAGCAAGTCACTGGTAGTCCATCAAATCCACTTCAAGCTTAGTGGAGTGCTCGTATCTCTCAGACATACTGACCACGCTCATTTGAGTCCTTTGATGTGATTCCTCCTATGAAGGGTAGTAGAGAGAATGAACAAGAAGGTAAACCATTTGGATGGTTTTGCAATGTTTCAGGTAAAAGATGATATGTGTCTAAAGCAGATCATAAATAATAGAAGTGGAGAAGACAAAGCACATTCAGTGGACACTTTAAAGATGGATTTGACAGGACTCAAAGACCTGGCAAACGAAAGGGAAATAGTAAGGATGGTCCTGAGGTTTCTGGGATATGTGACTGGGTGGAGGGAAAAACACTTACTGTGGAAATGGTGGAGCACTGATTGTTTACATGAGAAGGTAATGGACACAATGTTTTAGACACACTGAATATGAAGTCCTTGTGTACATTTCTAGGAGAGAGGTCTAGAAATCAGTTGCATACAAGAATCTAAAGCCCAGTGTGGAGTCTGAGAATGCTATTTGGCAATAATTCACAGCGGCATTAGTTGGAGGCATAGGTCTACTTAATCAAGAAAGAGTTCATAAGTTGAGAATGAGTGGAGGGGAACAGGAACTGATGGTAGGTCCATGAAGCAGAAAGGGAAGTGAGAAAGAAGCCTACAAGGAGATTGGAAAGGAAAAATCAAGGAGGGAGGAAGAAAACCAAGGGAGGTGACGTTGATGTCCAAGACTAGGAGAGAGCCCCTTAGCAATAAGATCTGAAACTCAGAAAGCAAGAATACAAGTTAAAAGTCAAGGTTGAAGCTTATTTTCACAAGAGTCCTTGTGGGCGCGCAGAGAACTACATAACTACTATATAATCAGAGAGCTGATGAACCTAAAAAGAATAAGATTGGCCACATGGCAAGAGGAGGCTGGAGGGTGAGCAAGGCCAGACCATGAGTCTTATGGGCCATGATAAGGAGTTTGGACTTTATACTTAAGGCAAAGGAAAGCCATTGGGAGTTTTCAGCAAGACGATGACATGATCAAAGTGAGTGTTGAACAAACTGCAGGATAAAGATTCTTAGAAGGTCAAGAGTGGATACAGTGAAACCAGTTAGGAAACTCTTGCATAAATGTTGGATGATAAAGTGGGCAGCGGGCCAAGACATGCGCTCTAGAGTCAGACTGCCTGGACTTGACGCCTGGCTCTGTCACTTACCAGTTGTGGACAAAATGTGGAACTTTTGGTTGCCTCAGTTTCTATAACTGAGGATAGGTTCACAAATATTTCCTACTTCCCAAGCTGTTACCAAGATCAAATGCAACCATATGTATCACGCACTCAAAAGCGTGTCTGATATACCCAGTAAACACTCAAAACATCACCCGCTATTGTAGCAATGCAGTGAGAAATAACAGTGATCAGAACTGTCGAAGAGAAAATGGAGAGATGTAGGTGAATTTAGAAGAATCTTTGAGTGACAAGAGCAAAACTTTACTCTTTAGCAAAAGCTGAATTCATTGAATTTGCCTTGAAATGTAACTTGCAAAAGTATGGTATTTTGTGGGGTTTTTTTAGAAATTGTTACAAATTCAGATTTTGTGTAATGAACATGGAAGTTGAAGTTCAGGAGAATAAACAAGCAATGTAAAGGTTCGCATTTCTCAGAATGAGTGTGAGAAGCAAATTGTAACCTCATCTGCAAACAGGCCCATTATGTGTGAAGCATTACCAATTGTTATGCCTGATTTTTGGAGAGATTTCCCACCACTGCTAAAGATACTAGTGATGAAACAGAAAAACTTGCAAAGGCAACAGCAAATTCTCGTTCTCTTGACACTGAGGTTTAATAACATAATTTTATTAGGGAAATTTAAAAACTATAGTGAAGGCAGAAAGCACATAGCACACACTCTCTAGCTCATAGAGGCTACTGAATAAATACTGCTTTCTTTCATGACACTTGATGGCAATGATTACTTCTTTGTAATCCATGAACATTACACACTAGGAGGGTAAGACTAAAACACAGAGGGCTTCGTTAGCTATGTATGTTCAGAATATGTCACTTTGCCTGAGAATAGCTCATCATTTGCTATGTCCATTTTCATGGCAACATACCTGACTACCATTAAAGAATTATAGTGGCAGCATATTCATTTTCACATTTAAAAAAAAAAAAAAAAAACTACAGAGTTGGACTTGCTTGATGGTCCTGTGGTTGCGAATCCACATGCTGATGCATGGAACGCAGGTTCGATCCCTGGTCCAGAGTCCACATGCCACACCACAGGTACCAAGCTAGCACTCTAGAGCCTGTGAGCTGCAACAACTGAAGCCCATGCGCCCTAGAGCCTGTGCTCTGCAGCAAGAGAAGTCACCACAATGAGAAGCCCATGCACCACAGTGAAGAGCGGCCCCCACTCGCCGCAACTAGCGAAGTGCACGCCCAGCAACAAGGCCCAGTACAACCAAAATATCAATTATTTTTTAAAAACTATGGAGTCATTTACTTAATAATGTAAAGTGAAAGTGGACATTGCTCAGCTGTGTCCATCTCTTTTCAGCCCCATGGACTGTAGCCTGACAGGCTCCTCTGTCCATGGAATTCTCCAGGCCAGAATACTAGAGTGGGTAGCCATTTCCTTCTCCAGGAGATCTTCCCAACCCAGGGATCAAACCTAGGTCTCCCACATTGCAGGCAGATTCTTTACCATCTGAACCACCAGGGAAGCGTTTATTAGGTAAATGTCAACATTAAAATTCTTGCCTGGAGAATCCCAGGGACGGGGGATCCTGGTGGGCTGACGTCTATGGGGTCACACAGAGTCAGACACGACTGAAGTGACTTAGCAACAGCAGCAGCAACATTAAAAACATGCTGGTGGGGGGATGAATTGGGAGATTGGATTGACATATACACGTTACTGTGAAAAAAATAGATAACTGATAACATACTGTACAGCTCAGGGGACTCTACTCAGTGTTCTATGGTGACTTGAATGGTAAGGAAATCCAAAAAAGAGAAGATATATATATATATATATGCATACATATGCCTGATTCACTTTGCTATACAGTAGAGACTAACACAGTTTCCATTCCAATCCAAAAGAAAGGCAATGCCAAAGAATGTTCATACTACCACACAATTGTATTCATTCCACATGCTAGCAAAGGAAATCTCAAACTTCTCCAAGTTAGTCTTCAACAGTACATGAATCAAAAACTTCCAGATGTTCAAGCTGGAAGTTCAAGCTGGATTTTTAAAAGGCAAGTGAACCAGAGAGCAAATTGCCAACATCTGTTGTATCACAGAAAAAGAGAATTCCAGAAGAACATCTCCTTCTGCTTTATTGACTATGCTAAAGCCTTCGACTGTGTGGATTACAACAATCTGTGGAAAATTCTTCAAGAGATGGGAATACCAGAATGTAGGTCAAGAAGCAACAGTTAGAATCAGACATGGAACAATGGACTGGTTCCAAATCAGGAAAGCAGTACATCAAGGCTATATATTGTCACTCTGCTTATTGTCACTTAACTTATATGCAGAATGAGTGAAGTGAGCGAAGTCGCTCAGTCGTGTCCAACTCGTTGCGACCCAATGGACTGTAGCCTACGAGGCTCCTCTGTCCATGGAATTTTCCAGGCAAGAGTACTGGAGTGGGTTGCCATTTCCTTCTCCAGGGGATCTTCCCGACCCAGGGATTGAACTCGGGTCTTCCTCATTGCAGGCAGATGCTTTACCATCTGAGCCACCAAGGAAGTCCACCTGGTGTATATGCAGAGTACATCATGAGAAACACTGGGCTGGATGAAGCACAAGCTGGAATCAAGATTTCCAGGAGAAATATCAATAACCTCAGATATGCAGATGATACCACCCTTATGGCAGAAAGTGAAGAGGAACTAAAGAGCCTGTGAAAAGGGAGTGTAAAAACTGGCTTAAAACTCAACATTCAAAAAACTAAGGTTATGGTTCCGGTCCCATCATTTCATGGCAAATAGATGGGGACACAATGGAAACAGTGACAGACTTCATTTTCTTGGGCTCCAAAATCACTGCAGATGGTGACTGCAGCCATGAAACTAAAAGACACTTGTTCCTTGGAAGAAAAGCTATGACCAACCTAGATAGCATATTAAAAAGCAGAGACATTACTTTGGCAACAAAGGTCCATCTAGTCAGCTATGGTTTTTCCAGTAGCCATGTATGGATGTGAGAGTTGGACTATAAACAAAGTTGAGTGCCAAAGAAGCGATGCTTCTGAACTGTGGTGTTGGAGAAGACTCTTGAGAGTCCCTTGGACTGCAAAGAGATCCAACCAGTCCATCCTAAAGGAAATCAGTCCTAAATATTCATTGGAAGGACTGGTGCTGAAGCTCAAATAGTTTAGCCACCTGATGCAAAGAATTGACTCATTGGAAAAGACCCTGATGCTGGGAAAGATTGCAGCCTGGAGGAGAAGGGGATGACAGAGGATGAGATGGTTTGATGGCATCACCAACTCAATGCACACGGGTTTGAGTAAGTTCCAGGAGTTGGTGATGGACAGGGAAGCCTGGCATGCTGCAATCCGTGGGGTCACAAAGAGACAGACATGACTGAGTGATTAAAATGATGTACAGATGTGAGAGGCCATAGAGAAGGCTGTGTATGGGCCATAAAGAAGGCTGAGCGCAGAAGAATTGATTCTTTTGAACTGTGGTGTTGGAGAAGGCCCTTGAGAATCCCTTGGACTGCAAGGAAATCAAAGCAATCAAATCCTAAATGAAATCAGTCCTGAATATTCATTGGAAGGACTGATGCTGAAGCTGAAGCTCCAATCCTTTGGCCAAATGATTCAAAGAGCCAACACATTAAAAAAGACCCTGATGATGGGAAAGATTTAAGAAAGGAGGAGAAGGGGACAACAGAGGATGAGATAGTTGGATGGCATCACCAACTAATGGACCTGAGTTTGAGCAAGCTCCCCAAAGAGTTGGTGAATGACAGGAAAACCTGATGTGCTGCAGTGCTTGGGGTCACAAAGAGTGGGACACAACTGAGCAACTGAACAACTGAAACTAACACAACATTCTAAGACAACTATTCTCCTACTAGTTTTTTTAAAAAATGCTAAAAGTCCCCCTCAAAGCTTCCTCAGATCCTTGACCCCCATGATTCTTTCTTATACAGAGAGTAGACTGTTTTGGTCAAAAGAAAGAAAGAAATAGGACAGAGAAATGAAGAAGGGACATGAACTACTACCAAGCTGACCACACCCTAAGTGCTGTGCTAAGCACTCTGCATACATCTAATGAGAAACCCCTCCACTTTCTGTGCAGGAGGAACTCTGGTCCCATTTGACAGAAAAAGAATCTTCAGCCCAAGGAGATTTAGAATCAAGGCAGCAGTGCTAGTGAATTAACAAACTGGGGATCCAAATTGAGGCTTCTCTGCCTCCCTTTCCCCTGCACGGGTGTTCCTATGTGCCTCTTAAGACCCTTAGAGCACAGAGAAAACATATCGTTTGGAGAAAGCAAGCAAAGAGCTTACCTTTAAAAACCTAAATTTGGATTAAAGAAAAGTATAGGTGTCACTTTCCTCGCAATTGTAGAATCAAAAACTCCTTGCTGAAGAAGTCTTTGCCACAGTGAAATTGATAAACGAACTGTAGAAAGTACCAGAGTTCCGGTCATCCACCAGGTGTTTACTATGGCAACCCCAGGTGCACATGCAACGAGCAGGTTCTTTATTTTCCTACTAATATCGTGGAGTCATAGGAGCAGAGTGTAAGTTGGCCTTCATAAGTAAAACAAACACAAATTTAAATAGTGTGAGAAATAGTGACAAGTTGAGGACATTTATACCAGGAAAGTAGGTAGGAAATAGAAATTGACTCACAAGACACCAAGAAAGCACCGTGATTTGGAGTTTAGGTAAATCAGTGCAGTTCAGTTGCTCAGTAACGTCCAACTCTTTGCAACGCTTCCCTGTCCATCACCAACTCCCGGAGCTTGCTCAAACTCATGTCCATTGAGTCAGTGATGCCATCCAGCCATCTCACCCTCTGTCGTCCGCTTCTCCTCCTGCCCCCAATCCCTCCCAGCATCAGGGTCTTTTCTAATGAGTCAGTTCTTCATATCAGGTGGCCAAATTGTTTTTTCCCAATTTAGGTAAATAGTTGTTTTCAAACACTTTCTTGTCATTTAATAAAACTATATTTTATGGCTGTTAATTGTTTACATGCCTATCTCTCTTACTTCATTTTGAACTCCTTGAGTTTAGCATGGTACTTATCCTTGTAGCTTAGTACCCTACACAGTAACTGGCATATGGAGGGTATTTAATATGTTTTTTGATGAGATGGATAAATAAATCAAAGAATAAAGAGATACTAGAATTAATGAATGAAGTGAGTGCATTTATGGATGCATTTGCATTGATAATATTTCTCTGAATGATAAGTGCTTATAAACAAAAAAAAAAAAAGCTATGGTTTTTTCCAGTGGTCATGTATGGATGTGAGAGTTGGACTGTAAAGAAAGTTGAGCACTAAAGATTTGATGCTTTTGAACTGTGGTGTTGGAGAAGATCCTTGAGAGCCCCTTGGACTGTGAGGAAATCCAACAAGTCAATCCTAAAAGAAATCAGTCCTGAAATGTCATTGGAAGGACTGATGCTGAAGCTGAGGCCTCAGTACTCTGGCCACCCGATGTGAAGAACTGACTCACTGGAAAAGACCCCGATGCTGGGAAAGACTGAAGGCAGGAGGAGAAGGGGATGACAGAGGATGAGGTTGTTGGATGGCATCACTGACTCGATGGACATGAGTTTGAGCAGACTCCAGGAGTCGGTGCTGTAGTCCATGGGGTCTCAAAGAGTTGGACATGACTGAGCAACTTAACTGAGGTACTTTAAAGTTAAGATAGTTATCAGAATTCTACCACCATTTCTGCTCGGTTAAAAAGAATTAGGACCAGATTTCTTTGGCCAGTGGCCATGCAGAGGTGGTAGTGAATGGATTTCATAGGGTCAGAAAGAAATTTGGGAAGGGAGCCCCTCAAATAGAAAGGATGGCTGTATGTCAATCCATTATTTTAACAGGTTGCTGGTATTTAGATTCCAAGAAGACCAAGGATAAATCTCCTAATGGACATCAGTTGACTGTCTCTTTGCTGTCCACTTTCCTGATGGTCAGATTTCCATCGGCTCTCTCAGGGCAGAGTTCATAACTTAGGCCAGGTCAGTCAGCCCGTTCCAGGCCATAGCCAGAAAGCTGACTCAAGGAAGTTCTGTAATCTTAGCCAGTTTGGAATGAATCTCAAGACTTATGCTGAGGGGCTTCCCTGCTGGTCCAGTAGCTAAGACTCCATGCTCCCACTGCAAGGGGCCCAGGTTCAATTCCTGGTCAGGGAACTAGATCCCATATGCTACAACTGCATTCGAATGCCTCAACTAAAGATCCCGCATGCTGCAAGGAAGATCACAGATCATGTGTGCCACAACTAAGACCTGGCCCAGCCAAACAAATAAATTTTTAAAAGACAAGCTGAGTAATTTCAGGGAAAGTAGCTTTCACACCTCCTGGATGAGACTAGAAGACAGGTTACTCTAGGAGCCATCGGTATGCATCTTAAGAAGCAGACTTAGTGTGAAACTAGCAGAAACAAAGATGGAAGAAAAAATTAAATCTTTGGTGATTGCATTATCTGAGGCTGAAGCTTTGTCTCTGAACTTAAGAGCTGTTTCTTGTTGTTTTAATCCTTGGACAGCAAGGAGCACGAACCAGTCAATTGTAAGGGAAATCAACCCTAGATATTCTTTAGAAGGACTGATGCTAAAGCTAAAGCTCCAATATTTTGGCTATCTGATGCAAAAAGCCAACGCACTGAAAAAGACCCTGATGCTGGGAAAGATTGAGGGCAGAAGGAGAAGAGGGAAACAGAGAATGAGATGGTTGGATGGCATCACCAGCTCAATGGACATGAGTCTGAGCAAAGTCCAGGAGATGATGCAGGACAGGGAAACTGGCTTGCTGCAGTCCATGGTGTTGCAAGGAGTCAGACACCACTGAGTGACTGAACCACAATCGTGTAAGGCATCCTAACTGGTACCATCATCACGTATCAAGCAAAATCCCATCTGGAGAAATAGGAGGAAGAGGGTCTTGAGGGGTTTCCCCAATTTCAGCTATTGCTCACACTTGTCTTTATGGGCCAGAGGATGTATGATGCACAATAGTGTCCCACAATTTTAAGGATCACGATGGTCAAATGGAAGGGAAGACGTAGGCGTGAGCAAGCTGTAAGGAGACTCTATGCTCACTGGTTTGTTCTTGTGCACCTTTGGGGAATCTGGATGGATCAAACACAGTCCACCGCTACAGTCAGACTTTGGGGAATGTTGGAGAAGCTAAGTGACCTCTCATCAAGACACAGATCCGGCTCTTTTCTTTAAAGGACCCTATTGTTAAAACAAGCCATGCAATCAGGTATTCCTCTCCCTAACCGCAGCTGCACCAAAAGTAATTATGACAGAACACACCGAAAATGTGGTGTTGAGGAAATGAACAGCGTTCTTAAGTGGCTATCTTTTTTTTTTTTTTTTTTTAATCCCAGAGCATATCAGGGACTGGCAGTAGGAGAACACTGAGCAACAGCTGTCAGCTGGAAATCTAACACAGGGTAATGTAATCAGGTTGGATTTGCAAAGCCCATGTGGTTTACAGTGTGGGAGAGAGCTTTCTGAGCCCACATCACCCAAGTTTAGGAATCTTTTGTCTTCTGGATGGGAACTGAGGTTTTCAGCCACCACCACTTCATCCAGTGAGCTTTGCCATGGATCTGATTATTCAGGGAGTTTCTCTGGCGGACCAGCACAGGCAGCCCACCCTCCAAACTGAATGCTAAGCCTGCCTGCTAGCCTGTACCATGTAATCAAGCGAGAAAAGTACAGGGTGATGCAATGAATTCCAACAGGATGGGGTAGAAACAAGAAAGAAAAACACTCAAAAACCCCCAAATCTTTTCTAAGTCAGTACAGCAACTGGCGATTTAAGATGAAATTCCTATCCGTGGGCCGATGGCCAAGCCAGGAGACAGCATAATTACAGGAGATAAGACTTGGAAGGGGATAAATTAGAAACATAGACCCAATGGTACAGAGTTGACAGGAAACAAAGATAACACACACAGTGAAATTTCTGTGATCAAGAGAATACCTCAGGATTAAAGCATGTATATTTTTAAGGAACTATATTCACATAAATTTAAATTTATATAAGTAAGACTGTATGTTTGGTAGTTTTATTTAATTTAACAAACATGTATAGCGAGCCTCCTATGCAGCAGGCACTAAGCTGGGCCTTGGGAATAGAACGGAGTCTTTCAGCCTCAGCACTATTAACATCTGGGACTAGATAACTCTTTCCTGGCAGGTAGGTGGAGTAGGGACCATCTTCTGTATTGTAGGATTTTTAGCAGCGTCTCTGGCCTCTGTCCACTAAATACTGGTAGCAACCTCCACTCCAGTTGAGGCAACAAAACCATCTTAAAGAAACTGCTAAATGTCTCCCCTGGGTGGGGGGCACAAAACTGTTTCTATCCAAGAACCACAAGAATAGAGAAATAATAAACACAGAATCATCACAGGGTCAATGCCTCATACATCAGGGCTCTGGGATTCAACTGCCTGTTGTTAGATGCTAAATCTGCCACTTATTGGCTGTGTAACCTTGGGAAAGATTTTTTAATGTATTTCTAACTTCAGGATCCTCATCCATAAAATGGAAATGACTTTGTGGAAATGCTGTGAGGATTAATGACAAGATATATGTAAAATATTTGACATAGTACCTGACCCAGATTAAGAATGCAGATCTTTTTCCAAGGTGCTCATGGCATAATACAAAACAATTACAGCAAGTAAATAAGTTTCATAGATTCCCCTTGAGTACCATTCAATATTTCTCCCATATTGCTGAAATTCCAACTCCACTTCTGATAAGTGAATATATTTGATCAAGTCCCATATCCAGTGGGACACGGATATGGGCCTTAGTCAAATATATTCAATTTGACTCATATTCATATCTGATTCATATTCACCTATGAATCAGAATAGACTTTGCACTAACTTTCTAGTTTCTATTATCCTTCTCCAATGCATCTTCCATCTTGCTGCCAAAGTTCATTTGCTGAAAGATCAACTCTAAAAATCATGTTATGGAGCCAACTGAGAAATGGAATATTTCCTAACATGTTGATAAACAAGGATGCCAGAGTCATCAGCATTTGCAGCCCTCCAATATGAGCTAGGAAGCCCTAAGGACCTTCAGGAAGGAGAAAAATACTTGTGATCTAGCAGTCATCAGACTGCAGCCACTCCCTATAGTGAGCCTCAAGGAAGCTCAGAATGTACAAAACACAATACCAGCCCCAAACAGATGAGATGCATATCAAAGGATTGATTTCAGTGAGCCCAGACTCTCACATCTTCCCATACATAGAAAAGCACTGAATTTCTTAACTTAGGATATCTGGTCTTCTTTAATTAACAATAATCTTCTAATGTTCAGACCACCTGTACTCTGTAGCAAAACTTTTATTTAACCTGTCTCCCTCCCTTGCCTCCTTGGAGCAGTTCTCTCAGGATTACTTGAGATACTGTCTCCCAGACTTGAAGTCCTAAAAATTCCTACCAAATAAAACATAACTCTCAACTTTTAGGCAGTGAATAGTTTTTAAGTTGACACAACATTGGCTCCATATGGCTGTGTCTGGCATTCAAAGTCATAGACAATTTGGTTTCACCATAGTTTTCCAGCCCACCTGTCTTTCAAGAGTTGTTTAACTCCAAATTCTTTCAAAAAGTTTCTCAGATCCTCCCAGGTAGAATTCCTTTGTTTCTCTGCCACATGCTCTCTTGTGTTTCACACATCTATAAATTCATAATACTCTCCATTTAAGAGTTCTTCATGCTTGTCTGTCTCCTTCATTCGTGTGAGAACCACAAGAGAACTGAAACTAATCTTTCCATCATTTCTGTATCTTTGAGACCCAAAATGCAGCAGTACCCTACAGGCAAAGGAAACAATTCAAGGCTATGGTTTTTCCAGTAGTCATGTATGGATGTGAGAGTTGGACTGTGAAGAAAGCTAAGCACTGAAGAATTGACGCTTTTGAACTGTGGTGTTGGAGAAGACTCTTGAGAGTTCCCTGGACTGTAAGGAGATTCAACCAGTCCATCCTAAAGGAGACAGTCCTGCGTGTTCATTGGAAGGACTGATGTTGAAGCTGAAATTCCAATACTTTGGCTACCTGATGCGGAGAGCTGACTCATTGAAAAGATCCTGATGCTAGGAAAGATTGAGGACAGGAGGAGAAGGGGAAGACAGAGAGTGAGATAGTTGGATGGCATCACTGACTCAGTGGACATGAGTTTGGGTAAACTCCGGTAGTTGGTGATGGACAGGGAGACCTGGTTGCTGGGGTTCATGGGATTGCAGAGTCAGACATGACTGAGCGAATGAACTGAACTGTATGATGTTGAGGGAGCTCTCATGCTTATTGCTCATTTGTATATCGTCTTTGTAGTAATATATGTTCGAATGTTTTACTCATTTTTAATTGGATTATTGGTCCTTTTATTATTGAATTGTAAGAGTTTAATTATTGAGATATAAGCCCCTTAACAGATGAATGACTTACAGGTATTTTTCCCCATTTTGTGAATTATCTTTTTAAATAACTTTCTTGATGATTTCCTTTGCAGTACAAAACTTCACAGTTTTGAAGATCAAATTTTTTATTGTTTCTTGTACTTTTTGTGTTATGTCTAGGGCATCATGTTTGAGAAGATTTAAGTCTTTGTCTTCTAAGAGTTTATAGTTTAAGCTATTACATTTAAGTCTTTTCTATGTGGTGTGAGGAGGGGTACAGCATTATTTTATTTTTTTGTATGGTTAGCCAGTTGTCCCAGCACCATTTGTTATAAAGAGTCTCTTACTATTTTTTAACAGGATGAGTAGTGCCACTATTTAGCATATAAGACAAACTAGAAATGTAGTTCATCATTATGAGGAGGTCTGGTATTCCCATCTTTTGAAGAATTTTCCATGTTTGTCGTAATCGACACAGTCAAAGGCTTTGGCTTAGTCAATAAGGAGAAGTAGATGGTTTTCTGGAACTCTCTTGCTTTTTCTATGATCCAGCAGACGTTGGCAATTTGATATTTGATTCCTCTGCCTTTTCTAAAACCAGCTTGAATATTTGGGAGTTATTGGTTGATGTACTGTTGAAGCCTCACTTGGAAAATTTTGAGCATTGCTTTGCTAGCGTGTGAGATGGGTGCAATTGTGCGGTAGTTTGAACATTCTTTGGCATTACCTTACCCTTCTTTGGGATTGGAATGAAAACTGACCTTTTCCAGTCCTGTGGCCACTGCTGAGTTTTCCAAATTTGCTGGCACATTGAGTGCAGCACTTTCACAGCATCATCCTTTAGGATTTGAAACAGCTCAGCTGGAATTCCATCATCTTGACTAGCTTTGTTCGTAGTGATGCTTTCTAAGGCCCACTTGACCTCACATTCCAGGATGTCTGGCTCTAGATTAGTGATCACACCATTGTGGTTATCTGGTCATTAAGATCTTTTTTGTATAGTTCTTCTGTATATTCTTGCCACCTTTTCTTAATATCTTCTGCTTATGTTAGGTCCATAGGTTTCTTTCCTTTATTGTGCCCATCTTAGCATGAAATGTTCCCTTGGTATCTCTGATTTTCTAAAAGAGATCTCTAGTCTTTCCCATTCTGTTGTTTTCTTCTATGTCTCTGTGTTGATCGCTGAGGAAGGCTTTCTTACTTCTCCTTGCAAGTCTTTTGAACTCTGCTTTCAGATGAATATATCTTTCCTTTTCTCCTTTGCCTTTAGCATCTCTTCTTTTCTCAGCTATTTGTAAGGCCTCCTCAGGCAACCATTTGGCCTTTTTGCATTTCTTTTTCATGAGGATGGTCTTGATCACTGCTTCGTGTAGAATATCATGAACCTCCATCCATAGTTCCTCAGGCACTCTGTCAAATCTGATCCCTTGAATCTATTTCTCGCTTCCACTGTATAATCATAGGGGATTTGATTTAGGTCTACCTGAATGGTCTAGTGGTTTTCCCTACTTTCTTCAATTTAAGTCTGAATTTGGCGATAAGGAGTTCATGATCTGAGCCACAGTCAGCTCCCTGTCTTGTTTTTGCTGACTGTATAGAGATTCTCCATCTTCAGCTGCAAAAAATATAATCAATCTGATATCAGTATTAACCATCTGGTGATGTCCATGTGTAGAGTTGTCTCTATGGTTGGCTTAATGGTGAACTCCCAAGAGGTTCTACCCCAAGTAGGACCTTCCAGTGCCCCCTGTCTCTGTGGTGAGCCCCTCCTGACCCACATGTCCATAGGAGGCCATCCAACACTAGCAGGTAGTTTTGGTTCAGTCTCCTGTGGGGTCACTGCTCCTCTCCTCTGGGTCTTGGTGCATGCAAAATTTTGTTTGTGCCTCCAAGACTGGAGTCTCTTTTCCCCCAGTTCCCGGGAAGTCCTATAATCAAATCCTGCTGACACTCAAGGCCAGATTCCCTGGGAGATGCCAGTCCCTTTGTCAGATCCGCAGGCTTAGAAGCCTGACATGGGGTTCAGAACCTTTATAACAGTATGAGAACATCTTTGGTATTATTGTTCTCTAGTCTTTGGGTCACCCATCCAGCAACTATGGTATTTGATTTTATTGTGATTGTACTCCTCCCACCATCTCGCTATGGCTTCTTCTTTGTCTTTGGACGTGGAGTAGCTTCTTTTGGTGGGTTCCGGTGTCCTCCCGGAGAAGGTAATGGCACCCCACTCCAGTACTCTTGCCTATAAAATCCCATGGATGGAGGGGCCTGCTAGGCTGCAGTCCATGGGGTCGCCGAGAGTCGGACACAACTGAGTCACTTCCCTTTCACTTTTCCCTTTCATGCATGGAGAAGGAAGTGGCAACCCACTCCAGTGTTCTTGCCTGGAGAATCCCAGGGACAAGGAAGCCTGGTGGGCTGCTGTCTATGGGGTCGCACAGAGTCGAACACGACTGAAGTGACTTAGCAGCAGCAGCAGTGTCCTCCTGTTGATAGTTGTTTGTAGCTAGTCGCACTTCTGGTGCTTTTACAGGAGGGGATGAGCTCATGTCTTTGTACTCTGCCATCTTGAATCGGAAGTCCAGCTTGTTAATTTGTTAATTGCTTTCATGTTTGGTTTCCACACAAGTGGAAGAAGCCTTCCTGACTATTTCCTCATGCAGTTCTCTACTGTAATGAAAATGTTTCTTTTTTACAACAAATTGTGTTGGGTGAGGAAAAGTGAATATTGTACAATAAAGTGGAACAGAAGAGGCCTTGGGGCAAATGAAATGAACCACGACCAACCACACCAGAGGCCAGTCTTCATCCAAAGAAGGTGATGTTGTATGTAATGGGATTGGAAGGGAGTTCTGTATTATGAACTCCTTCTGGAAAACCAAACAATTCATTCCAACAAGTACTGTTCCTAATTAGACCAACTGAAAACAGCACCGAGTGAAAAATGTCTGAAATTAGTGAACAGAAAATGCATAATCTTCTATCAGGATAGCACAAAACAGCATGTTTCTTTGATGACCAGGGAAAAGTGTTACATCTTGGCTGAGACGTTCTGATTCATCCATGGTATTCACCAGATATTGCACCTTCAGATTTCTATTTATTTCAGTCTTTACAGAATTCTCTTAATGGAAAGAATTTCAGTTCCGTTTCCTCAAAAGATAAAAAGTTTTGGGAAGATGGAATTATGAAGTTGCCTGAAAAATGGCATCACGTTACTGGAAGGTTCGTGCCCTGCCGTGTCCCACCTCCTCTCATGTAAAGTAAAACAACTCCCCTGCTTATCCTTCTTTTCTTGTTCGCTAGAACATTTATTGTGTAACATATCATTCATGGTCTTTTGCTCCCTATTGGTATGTGGCTCCACGAGGCCAGAGTTCTTAACTCTTCAGTCACTTTTCTGTCGCCAGGAGCAAGAATAATAAGCATTGATGGTGTGTCAAGGATCTGAATTGAGTGAGTGGATGAATGCTGGGCTTCTGGTGACTCACTCTCGCAGTGCTCCCCCTTCCTCACTTGCTTAGTCCCTCTGTTCTTACCATCCCCTGCCTCAGGCAGCTTCTTGCCTCTCAGGTCCATAAGCATCACTTCCTCCTCAGACCTTACCTGCCTTGGTTGGAGTTCCTTATATCTCTGCTTGCAAGTGCCCTTAGCTGTGGACTTCTCCTTTATGTGTGTGTGTTAATCACGCAGTCGTGTCTCACTCTTTGTGACCCCATGGCTACTCCGTCTGTGGATTCTCCAGGCAAGAATACTGGAGTGAGTAGCTATTCCCTTCTCTGGGGATCTTCCTGACCCAGGGATTGAACTCTCTGCCTTGCAGGGATACTCATTACCATGTGAGCCACCAGGGAAGCTGCTGCCTTGTTGTTTATTGGTCACTCAGTTGTGTCCAACTCTTTGCAAGCCCAGGCACTGCAATATGCAGGCTTCTCTGTCCTTCACTATCTACTGGAGTTTATTCAGACTTATGTCCATTGAGTTGTTGCTGCCAACCAACTATCTTATCCTCTGTTTCCTCTTTCTGCTGCCTTCAGTCTTGCCTGGCCTTAGGGTATTTTCCAGTGAGTAAGCTCTTCCCATCAGGTGGCCAAAGTATTGGAGCTTCAGCTTCAGCATCAGTCCTTCCAGTAAATATTCAGAGTTGATTTCCTTTAGGATTGACTGGTTGATCTCCTTGCTGTCCAAGGGACTCTCAAGAGTCTTGTCCAGCATCAGAGTTTGAAACCATCAATTCTTCAGCCCTCAGCCGTCCTTATGGTCCAGCTCTCAAATCCATACATGACTGCTGGAAAAACCATAGCTTTAAGTATATGGACCTGTGTAGGCAAAGTGATGTCTCTGCTTTTTAATACACTGTTTAGGGTTGTCATAGCTTTTCTTCCACAGAGCAAGCATCTTTTAATTTTATGGCTACAGTCACCATCTACATTGATTCTGGAGACGAAGAAAATAAAGTCTGTCACTGTTTGCATTTTTTCCTCATCTGTTTGCTATGAAGTGATAGGACCAGTTGCCATTATCTTAGTTTTTTGAATGTTGAGTTTAAGCCTGCTTAAAACTCCTCTTTCATCTTCATCAAGAGGTTCTTTAGTTCCTCTTCACTTTCTGCCATAAGGGTGGTGTCATCTGCACATCTGAGGTTATTGATACTTATCCCAGCAATTTTGATTTCAGCTTGTGATTTATCCAGCCTGGCATTTCTCATGATGTACTCTGCATAAAAATTAAATAAGCAGGGTGACAATATACAACCTTGATGTACTCCTTTCCCAATTTTGAACCAGTCTTTTGTTCGATGTCTAATTCTAACTATTGCTTCTTGACCTTGCATACAGTTTCTCAGGGGGCAAATAAGGTGGTCTGATATTCCCATCTCTTGAAGAATTTTCCGCAGTTTGTTGTGATCCACAGTGTCAAAGGCTTTAGCATAGTCAGTGAAGCAGAAGTAGGTGTTTTTCAGGAATTCCTTTGCTTTTTCTGTGCTTCAATGCTTGTTGGCAATTTGATGTTTTGTTCCTCTGCCTTTCCTAAATCCTTTCATAAATTTGAACATTTGGAAGTTCATTGTTCACATACTGTTGAAGTCTAGGGTGAAGGATTGTGATCATTACCTTGCTAGCATGTGAAATGAGTACAGCTGTACAGTAGTCTGAAGATTCTTTGGCATTACCCTTCTTTGGGATTGGAATGAAAACTGACATTTTCCAGTCCTGTGTCCACTGCTGAGTTTTCCAAATTTGCTGGCATATTGAGTGCAGCACTTTCATAGCATCATCTTTTAGGATTTGAAACAGCTCAGCTGGAATTTCATCACCTCCACTAGCTTTGTTTGTAGTAATGCTTCCTAAGGCCCACTTTACTTCACACTCCAAGATGTCTGGTTCTAGGTGAGTGATCACAGCATTGTGGTTTTCCAGGTCATTAAGACCTTTTTGTACAGTTCTTTGTATTCATAACTCTTCTTAATCTCTTCTGCTTCTGCTAGGTATTTGCGTTTCTGTCCTTTCTTGTGTCCATCTTTGCCTGAAATGTTCCCTTGGTAGCGCCAATTTTCTTGATGAGATCTTAGTCTTTCCCATTCTGTTGTTTTCCTCTATTCCTTTGCATTGTTCACTTAAGGCTTTCTTACCTCTCTTTGCTATTCTTTGGAACTCTGCATTCAGATGGGTGTATCTTTCCCTTTCTCCTTTGCCTTTTGCGTCTCTTCTTTTCTCAGCTATTTGTAAGGCCTCATCAGACAACTTTTGCCTTTTTGCATTTCTTTTTCTTGGGAATGGTTTTGGTCACCACTTCCTGTACAGTGTTACGAACCTCAGTCCATAGTTCTTCAGGCGTTCTATCAGATATAATCCCTTGAATTTATTTGTCATTTCCACTGTATAATCGTAGGGGATTTGATTTAGGTCATACCTGAATGGCCTAGTGGTTTTCCCTACTTTCTTCAATTCCAAATCTGAATTTTGCAGTAAGTCATGATCTGAGTCTGGGAGCACAGTCAGCTCCCAGTCTTGTTTTTGCTGACTCTTCAGAGCTTCTCCATCTTTGTCTCGAAAGAATATAATCAATCTGATTTCAGTGTTAACCATCTGGTGATGCCCATGAGTTGCCTCATGTCGTTGGAAGATGTTTGCCATGACAGTGTGCTTTCTTGGCAAAACTCTGTTAACCTTTTGCCTGTTCATTTTGCACCTCATGGCCAAACTTGCCTGCTACTCCAGGTATCTCTTGACTTCCTGCTTTTGCATTCCAGTCCCCTATGATGAGAAGGACATCTTTTTTTGATGTTAGTTCTGGAAGGTCTTGTAGGTCTTCATAGAACCATTCAGCTTCAGCTTCTTTGGCGTTAGTGGTTGGGGCATAGACTTGGATTACTGTGATGGTGAATGTTTTGCCTTGGAAATGAACCAAGGTCACTCTGTAATTTTTGAGATTGCACTCAGGTACTGCATTTCAGACTCTTGTTGACTATGAGGGCTACTCCATTTCTTCTAAGAGATTCTTGCCCACAGTAGTAGATATAATGGTTATCTGAATTAAATTCACCCTTTCCCATCCAGTTTAGTTCAGTAATCCTAAAATGTTGATCTCACTTTTGCTATCTCCTGTTTGACCACTTCCGATTTACCTTGACTCATGGACCTAACATTCCAGTGTTCCTATGCAGTATTGTTTTTTTTTTTTTTTTACAGCATCAGACTTTACTTTCACTATCAGACACATCCACAGCTGGGTGTCATTTAGGCTTTGGCTTAGCCTTAGTGACTATTTCAGTTTCTCTTCCTTTGTGCTATTCTTGTTAATGTCTGTCTTCCCTCCAACTGTCCTCCCCCTCATTTTGCTCTTTGTTAAATTCTAAGGGCTAAGCACAGAGTCAGATTCTCAATAAATGCAGGTGTTTGTTGAAAGAGTAATGAACAAATTAAAATATTCTTTTTTTTAATTGAAGGATAATTGATTTACAGAATTTTGTTGTTTTCTGTCAAACCTCTACATGAATCAGCCATGCTGCTGCTGCAAAGTCACTTCAGTTGTGTCTGACTCTGTGTGACCCCATAGACGGCAGCCCACCAGGCTTCCCTGTCCCTGGGATTCTCCAGGCGAGAACACTGGAGTGAGTTGCCATTTCCTTCTCCAATGAAAGTGAAAAGTGAAAGTCACTCAGTCGTCTTCCACTCTTAGCGACCCCATGGACTGCAGCCCACCAGGCTCCTCTGTCCATGGGATTTTCCAGGCAAGAGTACTGGAGTGGGGTGCCATCACCTTCTCTATGAATCAGCCATAGGTATACATATATCCCCTGCCTTTTGAACCTCCCTCCAGCTCCCTCCCCATCCCACCCCTCTAGGTTGACACAGAGCTTCTGTTTGAGTTTCCTGAGCCATATGGCAAATTCCCATCCGCTATCTGTTTTACACATGGTAATGTAAGTTTCCATGTTACTATTTCCATACATCTTGCCCTCTCCTCCCATCTCCCCATGTCCACAACTCTATTTTCCATGTCTGTCTCTCCATTGCTGCCCCACATATAAATTCCTCAGTACCATTTTTTCTAGATTCCATATATATGCATTAGGATACAATATACTTATCTTTCTCTTTCTGACTCATTCACTCTGTATAATAGGTTTTAGGTTCATCCACCTCATCAGAACTGACTCAAAGGCATTCCTTTTATGGCTGAGTAATACTCCATTGTGTATATGTACCATACCTTCTTTATCCATTCATCTGTTGACGGACATCTAGGTTGCTTTCATGTTCTAGCCATTGTAAATAGTGCTGCAATGAACTGTGGGATACATGTGTCTTTTTCAATTTTGATTTCCTCAGGGTATATGCCTGGTAGTGGGATTGCTGGGTCATATGGTGGTTTTATTTTATTCCTAGGTTTTTAAGGAATCTCCATACCATCTTCCATAGTGGCTGTATATATTTACATTCCCACCAACAGTGCAAGAGCGTTCCCTTTTCTCTACACCCTCTCCAGCATTTATTGTTTGTAGACTTTTTGATGATGGCCATTCTTACTGGGGTGAGATGATATTTCATTGTAGTTTTGATTTGCATTTCTCTAATAATGAGCAATGCTGAGTATGTTTTCATGTTTGTTAGCCATCTGTATGTCTTCTTTGGAAAAATGTCTGTTTAGTTCTTTTTCCCACTTTTTGATTGGGCTGTTTGTTTTTCTGGTATTGAGTTGTATGAGCTGCTTGTATATTTTGGAAATTAATCATTTATCCGTTGTTTCATTTGCTATTATTTTTTCCCATTGTGAGGGTTGTCTTTTCACTTTGCTTATAGTTTCCTTTGCTGTGCAAAAGCTTTTAAGTTTAATCAGGTTTGACTTGTTTACTTTTGTTTTTATTTCCATTACTGTAGTAGGTGGGTCATAGAGGATCTTGCTTTGATAAAATATTCCTATGATCTATATAACTAACAATCCATCAAAGTTGGTCAATGTCAGTAACATTTGCTTAAAAAGATAATAGGATAAAAACTTAATGATCTCATAGTTTTAAGTTGACCTGGAGTCTGGGGAGCATAAGTACAGTTAGCATCATTGCCTTTCAGCAAGAATTTTCTGTGCTGTGTCCCCTCTGTGTTGTGGAAAGCAGTTCTTACCATGGATGCCATCCAGCTCTGCCACCATCCCTAGCATCGGGCACTCTCCATTCTAAGTCTGATGTTGGTCTTCTGTAAAGTCACCCTTTGGTTATGGGTTGCCCTCTTCCTTTCTTACATTTAGAGAGTTATCTTATCCTTTATTAAATGAAATAGTCTCGCTTCCTTCTTTTGACCTCTTTTGGGCCCATGTAACGCTCCTGAGGGATTTTATGTAGTGTATTCCAACATAGACCCTATTTATGTATCAAATACCAAAGGATAACTTTTTAAAATGTGTTTTTATGAGTAGTGATATATTTAATAGAAGAACTGTTGCAAATCTAGCTTTATTAACTTTAATGATTTGCTTCTTTACTGAGCTCATTATATTATTGAGAATGTACATATAAATATTAGTTTTGGGAAAAACAGCTGCTGCTGAGTCGCTTCAGTCGTGTCTGACTCTGTGTGACCCCATAGACGGGGCCCACTGTCTCTGGGATTCTCCAGGCAAGAATACTGGAGTGGGTTGCCATTTCCTTCTCCAATGCATGAAAGTGAAAAGTGAAAGTGAAGTCGCTCAGTCGTGTCCGACTCTTAGCGACCCCATGGACTACAGCCCACCAGGCTCCTCCACCCATGGGATTTTCCAGGCAAGAGTACTGGAGTGGGATGCCATTGCCTTCTCCGCGGGAAAAACAGCTATTTCAGTGCTTATTTCTAGTTGGGTGAATGCTCCATAAATGGGTGTAATCCTCAAACAACTTTAGGCACTATTTATCCTCACATATGAAGAAACTAATATATATAAACTTTAGAAATAAAAGGTTTTCTTAATCTGATTGTCACTGCAGGCAATGGAAATGTATTGATCCTTAATTATTTCATAAGATAAAATAACCATGTTGAGAAAGGTAATCTGTTTTCAATTTCTTAAGAATTTTTGGTCACTAACATCTTATCATTAAAGGAAAAACTGTTATGGTCTTTTCTTTAAAATACTTAAATATTTATTGCCTTTGTAATAGGTGGGATTAGAAAACATGCTATGATTGTTCCAAAACTTGGTTATTTACATTGCTATTGCTATTTGCTATTTTTTGGAGTAAGTACAGCTTTTTTTTTTTTTTTTTAATGAAGAGAGGCCTCTATAGTGACCACCCTTTATGATAGTAGAAACTTAAATTATTATTCTTTGACCTTATATGTTGTCTTAAAATTGTCTTTAGGGGAATATTTTATCCTAAGTTTGTTGATTATTCAAGATTGAAAGCATTTCACCTGATAGCTTAAAGATTTGTGTCTTGGCATTAAGATGATCATTTCATTCTCAGTATTGTTTAAATCAGTGGATGTGGGGCAGGCAACTGAATTGTTTTCTTCTCTAAAGTTTCAGTGTGTAACTTTTGTCTCTTTTTCACATACTTCGTCAAAACTTTGTCTACAAAGAAGTGTGGATTGGGGATTTATTTCTAGAACTGTGTCAGAACACTTTCTGTAGATATTTGTTTATGAAGCTACGTCAAGTAGGTGTCGTGGTTACCATCGTCTCTAAGATTCATTCTGCTTGTCCCTTCACTCCACCTACCTGTCCTCTGCTTGTCTGGTCTCTCTGCTTTCCATTTTCTCTAGTTTGGGAATGGATCTATAAGTCTCATGTTCTGTGTTGGTGCTTTGGCAGAGTAGCCTGGTGTCTGGATAGTTAAGAAATGAGCTGATCAACAGTAGTGTTAAAATGGAACAGGCTTAGCTGTTCCTTGAACCTCATGTTAAACATAATGAGTTTAGAGGATTATGACTCTGTGTAACGATTGGAATCTGCTAGACAGGACATCTGTTTTGCTTTTTACTGATTAATTTGGTGTAGAAATAGCATCTTTTTTTGCAGTATGAAAATTATTTTGTGTTCTAGCTTTCACTGGTAGCTTATTTTCTGAAATGTGCTTTTTAGAATAGCATGTTAGTATAAAATTATCTTAATAGGACTGGATGCTCTTTATTAGTCTGAAAACATTTGTTTTCTAACTGTGATAAAAGTTTCTGGGAACATTTGAATTTTCATTTATTCTGACAGCATTAGAATTGTTTAGTATATGCAAATATTTTTCCTTTGGTTTTGTTTCCTAGGTTGCACGTTTTCAAAAAATTCCTAATGCTGAAAATGAGACAATGATTCCGGTATTGACATCAAAAAAAGCAAGTGAATTACCAGTCAGTGAAGTTGCAAGCATTCTCCAAGTAAGTTCTTGGTGGGGAGGAAGGGAGTGTGTAGTAGGATGAGCCGCTTAGCTCAGTGCTATCCGGTAGGATTCTCTGTTCTGCAGGTGTGTGTGGCTAGTGGTTCCTTGATAGGACGGTGCAGCTCTGGATCATTAGTGTTGCCGGAAACTGTTAGTGTTGTGTGAGGATTAGTTGGATTAGGAAAGTGATCAATTTAATTATTAACATAAGTTGAGTTAGGAGTTTTATCCTTTTTTATGTTTTCTACTGTAAAAGCTAAATATAAGTTCAGAACTGCAAATAAATTTTGCTTATGTAATTTAGTCTCATCCTAGTTTTTCACAGTCTAATGAAACATGAGGAAAAGAATATTTAAAATTTTCTTTTCAGAGTTCACATATTTTAATGATGGCATTAAAAGCATTGCATACCCCACCCCCTTTTTTAAAAGGTTTTTTTTGGGACGGGTTGTATTTATACACTGTTTTAAAGCCACTTAATCTAAATATATTTAGGTATTGCAAGACTCTGTTATTGACCTCTATTATAAAGCTTTTGGTCAGAGAAACTACTTCAGAGATGCAAGTAATTTCATTCTTTAATGATAGTTTCAAATAACAAGTCATGAGAGGTAGTGACTGAAGAATGTAGGTGGTGTTTGAGGACTTAACTTCATTATTTTCAGTAATTTAGGAACCGCAGATTTTCTCCTTGGAATAAATGTACAGTCTAAGAACAAAAGGTAATACCAACCTCAGTTTTGATAGGCTCAGAGAACAAGAAATACGCATAATCTTTTGGAGAAACCAATTTTAGAAGAAAGTAAGACAACAGTGGGAACCAAGAAAACTAGTTAAAATGTACTTACAATTGCTTTCTGTACATTGTCACTTTTGTGTTACTACTCTTTCCACATAAAAATCATAATTTTTTGTTTATTAATCTAATTGCTTATCTTAACATTTTTTATTGAGGTATAATTTATATAGACTACAGCATAGTCATTACATATACAATTTGCATTTTGGCACATATAGCCATCATCACAATGAAGATGTAGAAAATTTTCATCACTCTAAATAGATTCCACATTGTTTTTTTGTAGCTAATCCTTCCATTGCTCTTGGCCTCAGGCAGTCACTGATATGCTTTGTCCCCGTAGATTAATTTTGACTGTCACAGAAGTTCCTATAAATATGACCATACCTATGTCCTTTTTTGTGTTTTCTCCTTTGTTTTCTGCTAATATTTTCAGTAACTTTTATATATAAAATCTCATAGGCTGATCTTCAGAATGGTCTAAACAAATGTGAAGTAAGTCATAGGAGAGCCTTCCATGGCTGGAATGAGTTTGATATCAGTGAAGATGAGCCACTATGGAAGAAGTATATTTCTCAGGTATATTTTTATTTTCTCATGCTGTGTAGTTTACATGTATTTCTGTTAATGTAGTTTTTTACTTTTGTGAAGTTATTTATGGAGAAATGAAATAATATTAAACATTTTTTTTTTTTTACCTAATTTGTTTCATTTGTTAGAGTTTACTATTAGGTTGGAATTCCTATAATTTTTAGTGTGTAAATCTTAAAGGCTTGTATCACATGGAGGTGATAATAGTAGTTTCCTTTGGAAGTGTCTTATATATATATTTTATTATAGAAATGCTAGTATTTTTTAAAGTAATATGACTAGTTTAGAAAATTAGCAAAAGGTCATTTGAATCCAGACTGCCTGGTTACAAATTCCACCTTTCTTTATTACTATTAATAGCTTGTGTGTGCTTTATTATCCTCTGAGTCTTAACTAGAAAATGGAGATAATAATCTTAGGAGATAGTAGCTATCAATAGAAAATAGCTATTTTTAATTATTAGGTTGGTGAAAAAGTAATTGCGTTTCAGACTGTGAATATCAAGTCATTATAACTAGGGTCAAACACATCTTTATTAATCAAAATAGGAACCATTGCAATCAACACATTTTTTCAATGAGAAATAAGTTTGTTTATTCTTGTAACATAAAAATCTGTGCTTTGGGATTTGACAAACTTTTGGAAAGCATTTTCTCCTTCCTGCTGGTTGTGGAAGCATTGGTCCTTTAAAAACTTGTTGAGATGCTTGAAGAAGTGTCATCAGTTGATGAGTGGTCAGGTGAATATGGTGGATGAGGCAAAATTTTGTAGCCTAATTTGTTCAACTTTTGAAGTGTTGGTTGTGCACTGTGAGGTCGGGTGTTGCTGTGCAGAAAAATTGGGCCCTTTCTTCTGACAGATGCTGGCTTTAGGCATTGTAGTTTTTGGAATGTCTCATGGATTTTGCTGAGCATTTTACTTCTCAGATGTAACGGTTTTGCCAGGATTCAGAAAGTGGTAGTGAATCATACCTTTAGCAGACCAACAAGCAGTGACCATGGCCTTTTTTTGGTCCAAGTTTGGCTTTGGGAAGTGCTTTGGAGTTTCTTGTGGCTTCCCTGGTGGTTTCTTCTTGGTCCATCACTGAGCTCATTGTTGCCAGTTGTCATATAAAATCTGTTTTTTGTTACACGTCACAGTCAGATCAAGAAATGGTTTGTTTTCATTGCATAAAAAAGAGAAGACAGCACTTCAAAACGATGATTTTTTGATTTGCTGTCAGCTCATGAGGCACCCACTTACGGAGTTTTTTCACTTTCCAATTTGCTTCAAATGCTGAATGACCATAGACTGGTCAGTGTTGAGTTCTTTGGCAATTTCTTGTGTAGGATTACCTTCAATGATCCTCTCAGTTGGTCGTTGTCAACTTCTGATGACCAGTCACTGTGCTCCTCACCTCACTGTGCTCTCGTCTCCTTTGCAAAACTTCTTGATCCACCACTGCACTGTACTTTCGTTAGCAGTTCTTGGGTCAAATGCATCACTGATGTTGTGAGCCATTTCTGTGCTTTACATTTTGAACTCAAGAAAATTGCTCGAATTTGCTTTTTGTCTAACATCATTTTGCTAGTCTAAATATACATAAACAGCAAGTAATAAGTCATTGGCAGAAAAACAAAGTGAGAAATGTGCATTAAAATGATGTATAACATAACCACATTTATTTAAGAATGTATTCCAATATCAAATGGCAAAGTTAAGCAGTGCAAAACCACAGTTACTTTTGCACCAATCTATTATATTTTATTAATATCAATCTTTTCAGAAAGATTTGCTGTAGGATTTTTCTTATCTTGATAATAAGCATGTTAGTGAAAAGCTACAAACTTCCTGTGGCCAGTTTTTAGCTAGTAGAGTTAGTTTGTCAAACAGATTCTTTTTAGTAAAGAAACTTTGTAATGCCTTCTAATCTTTAGATTCTTTTTTTAAAAAGATCTATGTTTAACTTTTCTAAGGGGCCTTGCTTGTTAATGAAGCAAAATTTACCATGTTGTTAAATGAATTTGTCTAAAGTAGAAAAACTGAATTTTTAGAGATGAACTTTGTGTCTGTCTTTTTTTAATGGAATATTTTTTATATGTATTTTTGTATTCTCACCTTTACTGTATTTCCACATCATCCAGAACTTCAGAAGTTTATTCTAGATTTATAAATTACAGTGATTTGACTTATCACTGGGTAATAGATTTAATGTTTTACTTTCTTGATCCTGTTTCAAAGTCAGAGTACTTGCATCATGGTATTGCTGTGAGAATGAAATGAAATAGTGCCTGTAATATAGTTAAGTAATAATTAGATTAATTATTAATGCTATTAATTATTGCTAAGCAGTAATTAGCATTAAATATCAGTTGTTAATCACAAAGCACTGAGCGACTCTTCACTTCTCTACAGAGAACAGCATCTTTGTTGTTCTGCAGACATTTGTCTAGAGTCTGCCATCTATCAGGTAGTGTCCTCAGTACCACAGCACAGCTTTTTTAGGGGCAATTAAATGATTGTGAACCTTGCTTTCAGAGTGTGATAAAACAGCTAACGTTGGCGGGTTTTATAGTATACACAGTGCTTTAATATACATTCTTGGTTAATCCTTACACAGTTTTTAGTACAAGGTAGTATTTTAGTAGATGAAGCACCTCTGGGGCTTAAAAAATTAAGGAATTGGATTCAAACACAGGTATTCTGACTCAGTTTGTGTGTGATTTGTCAACCCTGAACTACATTGCAGTTTTAGTTTTATTTTGTTAGAGCAGTGATTTTCAGTCCTCTGTGCATTAGAGTCACTTGGGGGAATGCTTTAAAAATGCTAAAGCCTGGGTTCTGTGCCCAGAGATTCTGATTTGATTGCTATGGTGTGAATGTGGACATTTATTGGAAGTCCTTCACAAGATTCTTATGTGAAGCAGAGTTGTAGATGCTGTGCCAGGGAATGGAACCATAAAGGAAGTAGGAGGTGGTGGTGTCTAATTTCAGAGTAATGATATCCAGAGGCTGAGGCTATCTGCTGTGATGGATTCTCTGCAAAGTGACCTTGCAGCTTTGACAGTTAATGGGAGCGATTCATCAGAGGAAGGCACTCCAGCAACAGAGATCTGATGTTTAACTGGGATGTCCAACTGGAAGGATTTGGGGTTGTTCTGATGCTTGTTTGTTTTAAGAGCTTTTTGACTGAGTTGGTACTGTGGTTTTTATTTCTTTAGATACTGTTGTCTCTGCTAGTTAGATGTCAGGGAAACCGGTGTTGGGAAAATATTCAGCTTCTTCTGTGGTGAGGATCTTACTGTATGCTGTTAGTTGCACTGGTGGGTGGGATCTGGTTGTTCCTATGGTGGGTGGGTCAACCATAGAATTGTAATTTATGCCCATTTACTTAAAATATAGGAATGACAAGAGTGTTTGAAGTTCATAATTTAGGTATTCTAACCAGTGCTTAATATAAATCTTTATTAAAGTCATTTTCCATTTATTCTAGACCCAGCAGAGATTCAGAACACCTTATTGGTTAAATTAATAAGTACTAAAAATACATGTGTATTCTAAGATTTGGTCATTCTTAGTTTTACATAATAATGCCCTGATAGTTGTTTTCTTTTTTTTAAGGCTTTTGTTGTGATGGTATACAACTGTCATTCATGCAAAACTGTTGAATTGCTGTTTGTTTTCACTTTCAGTTTAAAAATCCCCTTATTATGCTGCTTCTGGCTTCTGCAGTCATCAGTGTTTTAATGCATCAGTTTGATGATGCTGTCAGTATCACTGTGGTAAGAAAAATATATGTATTTTTAAATTGTTAGTTGTATAAATTAGGGTTGGCTTTTATTTTATAATATGAATTGAGGGATGCCTTATTGTTTTCTTCATGTTTGCTTTTTTTTTTTTTTAGATTCTGGTTTTAGTTACAGTGATCTCAAGTAATATTCAAGGGTCTGTGATTGGCACCCTTGGGAATTACTTAACAGCCTGATAATTTCATAGATGTGAAACATTTTATAATAATTTTCCAATTAAATATTTAATTTCTTTTACTTTCCAATTGAGAGTATGTTTGACTAGTTGTGAACTGAAGCCTGACATTTTTGAAATTAAAAATATTTAACAGTGCACTGTATATTTACTATGTAAGATTTTGTTCTCTCCAGCTAGGTTATTCTAGTTTTCATCTTTTTTTTTTTTTTTCTTGCCCTCTGCTTCATTGTAGTATAAAAATTTATAGTAAGTCTAAGCATTGATTAAAGCAAGTGTGTTTTGCTTAACTGCACAGGAGAAATGAACACAGAGCTTCAAAGTCTCCAACTTTTGCTTGTGGACTCCTGGGAGTCTATGAGATTCTTTTAGGGAGCATGTGAGGCCAAAACTACTTTCATAAAGCTAAAACGTTATTTGTCTTTTTGCTATAGACATTTACATTAATGGAGCAAAAGTGATGTGGGTAAAACCATTTGGTCTGAATCAGGATAGTGGAGCCTATCTAGTAAACTGTCTAGTACTTACTTTTTTCTTCCACTGTTTCTCTTGGTAATGTTCTCGATAAAGCAGTAAAAATTAATTTTACTAAATCTTGATCCTTAAGTTACACGTTTTTACTGTTCTGTGTGATGAAATAGGAAGTACTCATTGAGGTATGGTGATTGTCCCAAGGAAAAGTTGTGTGCTGAGGTGAACTAACCTTTTACTTCAAAGAATGACTGATACACAAACTATGGTTATTAAGACTTGAATAAGTGGCATACTTTTTTTTGAAAGTGAGTGAAATAACCTTTCACTACAAAAGAAACAACTGATAGAATTTGTTACCAATGGTAAAATTCAAGCTTTCAGTAGTAATTAGAACTTTGCAAAATTTTTATGCTGAATAGCTCTCCTATTTTAAGACCTTATTCTAATGAGATCAGTAGTGATTTCAGTGACTGTGATTTTTTTTAAACAATTATAAAATGTGTCAACACTTGGAAGATTTGAATAACCCAGTGAATCAACCTTTTCTAAATGACCTCTGCATGATGATACAAAATATTCATTCACAATAGTAAGGAGACTGATTGTAATATAACAGACTATGAAAAGTTCACTGATCTAGTTTTAGATTCTACATTGCAAATTACTTTTAAAGTTACTAGCAGTTGTTTAATTTTGGTGTAGTAGCTAAGAATAAAAACCACAATTATTTGAAAAGGCTTTAAAATAAACTCCTCCCTTTCCAACAGTATCTGTATGAGGTTGAATTTTTTTTCATATACTTTAGCCAAATTAACATATGTCAATAAATTAAATGCAGAAGCAGATAGGAAAATGGAAAAACCCCACTGAATTTTTTGGCCAACCCAGTATTAAAGCGGACACCAAAGATAGAAAAACTGAAAACACTGCCACTTTTCTCACAATTTTGGGGAGTGATATATTTTTCTTAGGGCTTCCCTGGTGGCTCAATGGTGAGGAATCCACCTGCCAATTCAGGAGACATGAGTTTGATCCCTGATTCGGGAAGATCCTCTGGAGAAGGAAATGGTAACCCACTCCAGTATTCTTGCTGGGAAGTTCCATGGACAGAGGAGCCTGGTTGGCTACAATCTATGGGATTGCAAAAGAGTTTTTCTAAAAAATATTGTACGAGTTAACATGTAATGCACTTACATTTTTTAGATGAAAGTAGAAGTTAAAACCCAGTAATTAAAGAAGTATTTAACATGGTAAATATCAGTAGCTATTAGTCACATAAATGAAACCTGGTCCTCAGTTTGTAAAGGGATCCTGAGATCAAAGCATTTAAGAAACAACCGTGGGCAGGCAGACTCCTGTCAGCTGTGGGTTTTTCCACCCCTAGGCCTCAAGGCAGAATTGTGATTCCTTCCCTGGCTGTCCTATGCTTACTGTCGGTGTTTTGGGGCTGCAGATAGAGTCAGAAAAATAAAATACGATTTAATAATTATTTCAGAAGTTGCAGTGTCTGATTTAAAAAACCTGTTTCTTTGTTTAGGCAATACTTATCGTTGTTACGGTCGCCTTCGTTCAGGTGAGTTAAGTCTATTTTGATAACATTATAAAATGGTATTTTAGTTAATTGCTTCAAAAAATCAAGTTGGTTTATGGTTAAAATGTTTCATTATTGGAGGATGGATATGTTGTTCAGAATAATTTGCTCTATGTTTTTGAAATAATTTCAGAAACAATAACTCTTAAAGGAAGTTTGTGGAACCAACATGACTGCTTTGATTTAGGCAGTGGCATGAAGAAAATCTAGTTTTCTATTTGATGGTGTTTCTATTTAAAGTTAACCAAAGCAGATGGAAACAAAAAGTACAGAAATAGAAATAAAATCTAGCAATAGACTTTAAAATTTTTTCCAGTTAAAAAATTGGGTCAGGGTTCAGACTCCCTTGTTCATCCATGGAAGGGATGTTCTGATTTGGATCAAACTCCCCCATTCAGCACAGGCACTGAGACAGTAAATAAAATTTATGAAAAGGAAACCTGTTTAAAAAATTAATGTGAATAATGTAGAGATAATGTCTGAATTTCTATTGACTAGTGTAGACATAAAAACATGGGCTTAGTTTTATTTTTTAAATATCTGATAACTTCTGCAGGTTTTAGAACAATGTTGGCAGGTGTCATTTGTGGTTAAAAATTTGAAGCATCATTAATAAAACTAGAATTATTCTAGTTTAAGGAAAACTGTAATATGTCATTTGAAGTTCATGTTTATAATCGAAAGAGCATATTTTAAGTGGCTCTGGTTATTTTCACATCTGTGATATATTCCTTGGATATTTCCTGTCATCATCCAGGTGTCCTGTGATAATCTCTAATTTAGTAATTTGTTTTATAGCCACCTAGTGTAAAAAAGCCTGTTGGAATCAGATTATCTGCAACAACTTTGTGAGTTGCATTAGTACACCATCAGGGATCCTGTATGTAGGAAATGCTCTTTTATGTTTTAGCATAAAAATTACCTTAAGGCCGGTTGAGGGCTAGTTTAGCAGAGGTCATTCCAGGCTGGGTCTCATTCACGGTCATTTGCATGGTGTGACCAGCCCATTGGACCAGTAGCTGGAATGCTTTTGCATCACTAGTACTGCTACAGATGTGTAGAGTGGCTTGCTTCATACGAATTCTTACACAATTATCATTTTGTATGGAAGACCTTATGGGCTTACCTGGTGACTCACTGGTAGAGGATATGCCTGCCAGTGCAGGAGATGCAGGGTTTGATCTCTGGGTCGGGAAGATCCCCTGGAGAAGGAAATGACAACCCACTCCAGTAGTCTTGCCTGAGAAATCCCATGGAGGAGCCTGGCGGGCTACAGTCCATAGCATTACAGAAGAGTTGGACATGACTTAGTGACTAAACAGCAACAAAATCGAAGACCTTAGTAGCTTGGTAAATAACTCCTACCCTCAAAAAAAGTTCCACAAAATGACGATTTTAATGTTGTATGGACTTTTACCACAAAATGGTGTTGCACACCTTAAATCTTAATGGCTAAAACCATCTGCCAAGTATCTTTATGATAGGTCCGTTTGAAGGAAAACTCAGGAACAAATTGAAACATTTATGAAAAGCCCAGTTTCAGATTGGTAGTTCTGATTTTTTTATGCAGATGTGAGCCTTTTCCCCAAATGTGCTTATGACAGAACAAATATTCTACAAGTGACAATTAAAAATCCTCTCTACAAGGGTCTTATTTACTCTCTGTTGAATTTACATTAATGCTTTGTCAGAAAACTGTCAGAAATCTTCCAGAAAGTCTTCATTTTTTAGTATTATTTATATTTGTGTTTTTACCTATATTTTAGAAAAGTACTTTTTATAGTCTTTTAATATTTATATCTGACTCCACTATCCTTTCTAATCTCCATTTCCCATCCCTGTTATACCTCCTTGCAGCCATAAAAATAGCTAATTGTTCTGTATAATTACATATTGATGCTGCCTTTACAATAAATTTAAAATTTAACTTTTAGGTGTTCATTTAGGTGTTAACTTTTAGGTGTTCATCAAGTTTTTGGTGGTATGTTGAAGGATCATTTTGATATAGAGGTATCTTTATAGTTGTAGGGAGTAAAGGCTAAGAAGCTTAAAGAGGGAGGTAAAGATTGGGCAGCTTTTATGTCTTACATGATTAGGATCTAGGACTGGTGAGTATTTTCTAGCCTTTTATGGAATTTTTGGAAAACTTCTAAACTCCTTAATATCCTTGGTATAGTTAGGGGAAGGGTGTCTGTAATTTTTTTTTAAATTGAGGTATAGTTAACATACAATGTTGTTAGTTTCAGATGCCCTACATAGTGATTTGATACTTGTATGCCTTATGAAGTGATCACTATGATAAGCCTAGTAACCATCTGTCCCCATACAAAATTATAATGTTCCTTATGCTGTATATTGCACTGGGTGTCTTGTGATTTTTATATTTACAGATTTACCTTACTCTCACATTTATTCCTCTTGTCTTAGTAGTAAAGACAGATTTATTTCTAAGTTATTCTTATATAGCTTTGCATTTTCTATTTGAAAATGTTTGTGATAGATGTGTAGTTTTGATTAGTGCTAGCACTGCAGTCATTTCAGAACTCCCGCTACCCCAACTTTCACTTCCATTACTCTCCCTACTCCTTCTCCTCCCTTTTTAACCTTAGATCAAAAAGTTGGTGTACTTAGGCAGAATGAGACAAAAATAGCAGTGACATTGCATGAAGTGAGACAGTCCATGGAAGTTGGACTAAATAGAATAGTGTGTTGAAGGATGTCTCTGACTCTCAGCTGTGATTATATGGATGGAGGAAGACTGAGCCTCACAGAGTTAGGTAGGGCTCCTGAGAATTTCCCCTTTGGGTGATTCAGAGTCTTGGGAAACATGTCTCTTGGGGTAGGGCAGCCATGTCTCACTCCTTGTTTAATTCATGTTTCTCCCACACAGACTTATTTCACAAACTTTTATAGTTGCCATGGCGTGAATCTTCAGTGCCAATGTTATTTGCATTTAATTGTTTGACTTCCTTGGTCATTAAACTCTGAAAGTAAAATTATCTTAATTATGAGGCTCAGTAATCTTAACTTTTAATGACTGAAAATTATATACTCTTTGGTTACACTAATATTAGTTTTCTTCACTTTCTTATCAGTAATTTGACCTTAGGTTTGTACACTGAATATTGAAATATAGAATTGAGAATATTTAATTATAAAAGATTGTTTGGTCACTATAATTTAATATTATTTAATAAAGGACAAGCGTTTTTGCATGGGAGTATAAGTAAAAAAAAGATAAAAATTTGGAGAAATGTTAATGGTTTAGGTAAATGTTTAAGTCTAACATAGCATATATTCTTAAGAATGTGCTAATTGCGTTTCTTTATAAATATTTTTTCCTAATATTCTTTTTTTTTTTTTTTAATAGGAATACCGTTCAGAAAAATCTCTTGAAGAACTAAGTAAACTTATGCCACCAGAATGCCATTGGTATGATCCTTGTTTCTGATAATGGATTTCTACTCTTAAAAGTAGAAATTAAGTGTGACTTGTACAATATACCTTGTGGCCCAAGATTTGTCTGAACATAAGGTAGAAACCATTAATCTGACATGAAAAATTCATGCTCTATTCATTATAGCAAGTTGTACTATTAAAACTTTTGTTAATTCTAATTTTATTGAGATTATTGAGACATGGATTTATTTAGCGATACCTTTTGGATGTGACTGTGTAATAATGCAATATATTTTTCTCAGGCAAGCCCACTGGAAGGGATTTCTTAAAGTAAGTGGTCTTGCTTGCTTCCTTCAGGTGTGGCTATTTCTGTTTTGTGTTACAGTGTGCGTGAAGGAAAATTGGAGCATACACTTGCACGAGACTTAGTTCCAGGTGATACAGTTTGCCTTTCAGTTGGGGACAGGGTTCCTGCTGACTTGCGCTTGTTTGAGGTGAGTTTGATGTCTTAGTCTGTTTGAGCAGCTCTAACAAACTACCACAGAGATAAATTTACTTCTTACAGTTCTGGCATTTGGAAGGGGACCAGCATGGTTGCATCCTGGTGAGGACCCTCTTTCTTATTCATTGCTGGTGCCTTCTTGCTATGTCCTCATGGTGGAAGTGGCTAAAAAATATATCCAGACAAACCTAAAATTCAAAAAGATACATGCACCCCTATGAACATACATCACTATTCACAATAGCCAAGACATGGAATCAACCTAAATGTCCATTGACAGGAATGGATAAAGAAGATATTTGCTTACAATGAAGGCACATATATACAATAAAATATTACTCAGCCATGAAAAAGAATGAAATAATACCATTTGCAGCAAAATGAAAGACAAATAACCCCATGTGATATTGCTTATATGTGGAATTTAAAATATGACACAAATGAACCTATCTTTGAAATAAACAGACTCAAACAGAAAACATACTTGTATTTGGCAAGGGCATGGGGATTAGGGAAGGGATGGAACAGGAGATTGGGATTAGCAGATGTAAACTCTGATATATAGAATGGGTAAACAACAAGGTCCTACCGTATAGCACAGGGAACTATATTCAGTATCCTGTGATAAATCGTAATGGAAAAAAATAGGAAAAACAATAGAATGTATAACTGAATCACTGTTGTATAGCAGAAATGAAAACAACATTAAAATCAACTGTGGTGTTGTTCAGTCACTAAGTCATGTCTGACTTTTTGTGGTGCCATGGACTGCAGATCCCAGGCTTCCCTGTCCTTCACTATCTCCTAGAGTTTGCTGAAACTCATGTCCATTGAGTTGGTGATGCCATCCAACCATCTCATCCTCTGTCTCCCCCTTAACTTCTTGCCCGAGTCATTCCCAGCATCAGAGTCTTTTTCAATGAGTTGGTCTTCACATAAATTGGCCAAAGCATTGGAGCTTCAGCTTCAGCATCAGTCCTTCTAATGAATATTCAGGGTTGATTTCCTTTAGGATTGACTGGTTTGATCTTAACTGTTCTTTGAAATCAACTATGCTATTTTTTGGGGCTCCAAATCACTGCAGATGGTGATTGTAGCCATGAAATTTAAAAGACACTTACTCCTTGGAAGGAAAGTTATGACCAACCTAGATAGCATATTCAAAAGCAGGGACATTACTTTGCCAACAAAGGTCCGTCTAGTCAAGGCTATGGTTTTTCCAGTGGTCATATATGGATGTGAGAGTTGGACTGTGAAGAAAGCTGAGCGCCGAAGAATTGATGCTTTTGAACTGTGGTGTTGGAGAAGACTCTTGAGAGTCCCTTGGACTGCAAGAAGATCCAACCAGTCCATCCTAAAGGAGATCAGTCCTGGGTGTTCATTGGAAGGACTGATGCTAAAGCTGAAACTCCAATACTTTGGCCGTCTCATGAGACTGGTTGACTCATTGGAAAAGACCTTGATGCTGGGAGGGATTGGGGGCAGGAAGAGAAGGGGATGACAGAGGATGAGATGGCTGGATGGCATCACCGACTCGATGGACGTGAGTTTGGTTAAACTCCGGGAGTTGCTGATGGATAGGGAGGCCTGACGTGCTGCGATTCATGGGGTTGCAAAGAGTTGGACACGACTGAGTAACTGAACTGAACTGATACTATAATTTGAAATCAACTATAGTTAAAATTTTAAAAAATGTATAAGAAAAGAAACAACTTTTTAAAATTTAAATGAAGGCAAAAAATAAAAGAACAGAAATAGGAAGATAGAATAAGTAGTTGGCTCAAATGGAGAACAAAAGTAGGAAGGTGTATAGAGTCCCACTGTATTAGTGCTTATTTTAATTGTAAATGTGTTAAATATTTACTGAAAACACTGAGATTATCAGAATAGATATAAAAAAGTGACATATCTAAACATGTTTTAAAAAATTTTTCCCTTAAATATACATCTTTCCCATAGAGTCTTTTGAGGTGTCCATGTAATGAGTTGGTAGATCTTTATGGGAGTATTATGTATTGTGGGAAACACAGAGAAGGTGTGATAGAGTTCATACCCTCACAGTTCTCACCATAAGATAAGATTTAAAACTGGGTAAATGAAGCAGAAGTACAAAAAATGGAGTAGAAACTTTCGGTAAGGGAGAGGTTACTTCTGATTGGAGTGAAATGAGAGAATGCCTCAAGACAGCAGTTGGTCTGGTGGTGATAATTGACAGGTGGTGTTGGTGGTGTAGTTGCTCAGTCATGTCAAATTCTTAGCAACCCCATGCATGGACTGTAGCTTATCAGGCTCCTCTGTCCATGGGGATTTCCAGGCAAGAATACTGGAGCGGGTTGCCATTTTCTTCTCGAGGGGACTTTTCCAACCCAGGAATTGAACCCGAGTCTCCTGCAAGTCACCTGTGCTATGGATGGATTCTTTACCATTAAGCCAGAGCCACTGGGGAAGCCCAATCGAAGGGTAGTACTGGGTAGAGATGGAGCAGCTACAGAATTTAGAATCTGCAGAATCACTGTGAGTGTTCTAGTATGTGATCCAGAGCTGAAGTAGTTAGGAGTAGATAGAACATATCTGGTGAAATCAGAATCCAGTGGAGTGCTGGAAACCAAGCTCTGCTTCAGATATTATTGGTTGGGATTTGTCATTGAAGGTCATAACCAGCTGGCAATGGTGTTACCTTTAATCTTACCACTAGGTGTAGGATACATTGAAGGGGCAGAGTTAGGCACCTACTGAAAGGAGACTGCAGTCCATGAGCCACACCAGTCTCATCGATAGGAATTGACGTGTCTGCAGCTTTCATTCTTTGAATGCCTAAGTGTCCCAAAACATGGATTCTCATATGGAGCTTATGGAAAGCCTGAAGGACATTTGGAATTATAATAAGTACAAGCTTCATTTAATCTTGGAATAGAGAGAAGTCTTTTTTCCAAATACTTAAAAATTTATCCTTTGAAAGATACCAGATTGCTTTAATTGTTGAGTGGAAATAATATAATACAGTAAGTATTGGGAATGTTAATTTTACTTTATTACCTTCTTTCTCCTCTTTGTAGGTCTCTCTATGTCTTTGTTACTCATTCTTGTCCCTTCCTCCTATCCCTGATATTTAGTTAATGACAAGACCTTGAATTATTTTTCCTTAGAGTTGTAGTAGGCCTGTCACTTAAAATAAATCATCTTCTCTGCCTAAGAACCCTTATTTGAATCTGGGAAGTTTTTGTTACCATTTATTCTGGAGTGCTTCTTTTCTTATTCAGAAGCAGACTTCCTCACTCGGATAGATAGAAGAAAATGTTTCCCATTACAGTATAATGACATAGAAACTTCAAAACACCATTTGATTTGGTAAGGGTGGTGCAGTGGTGAAGAATCTACCTGCCAGTGCAGGAGACACAGAGATGCAGGTTCAATCCCTGAATTGGGAAGGTTCCCTTTGAGTGGGAATTGAAAACCCACTCAGGTTTTCTTGCCTGGAAAATTCCATGGACAGAGGAGCCTTGTGGGCTACAGTTCATGGTGCTGAGAAGAGTCAGACACAATTGAGCACACAAGGGCAGCAGCACTTGAGAATTATCTCAAATAACTAAAATTATCTCATGCATGTAGAAAAAAAATTGTCAGAATATGGATTAGTACATATTTTATCCATTCAGCAAATATATATTAAAGATACAGTGTGAATTTAATAGAATATTTTCTACATTTTAATGCTTAATGCTATAAAATTTAGAAATACATGCTTTGTGGAGTATTTGATTAGTTGTAATTGTTTCCCCCCTATCTGTTAGCTTTTCAGCACTTCATCAGCACATGTTTTATTTGGCAGTGCTGTGCTTAGTTGATTTTGTTTCAGTTAATCCACTTTACATGTATAGTTGACCATCTTTAATTCCTTCTGATAACTTCTCTCTCCTGTTCATTTTACCTACTACTTGGTACCACAGGCAGGTTTTTGCAACTACTTTGACAGTAGATTGAGGCAACTTTACTGAAAGAGTTGAGCCTTTTTTTTTTTTCTAGACTTAAATGTGTTGCCTGAAGACATAAGAAAGCTACATTTCTTTTCTAGACACAGGTTACTACCTTTGATGTAATTAAATTGGCTTATTGGAGTGTTGTGTTGTTTGCTGAATATGGTTATGGTGAAAGATTATCTAAGGCTAGCTGGTTGGTGCAAATGTAATTGCGGTTTTGGACCGTGAATTTTAAATCCTCTTAACTAGACTCAACTACATCTTTATTAATCAAAATAGGAACCATTACAGTCAACACATTTTTGCCAAGGAGAAATAAGTTTGCTTATTCCTCATGCAAAATGTTGGACTGAGAAATGCCCAGGCTAGATGACTCATAAGCTGAAATCAAAATTGCCAGGAGAAATATCAGCAATCTCAGGTATGCAGATAATATCATTTTAATGGCAGAAAGTGAATAGGAACTAAAGAGCCTATTGATAAGGGTGAAAGAGGAGAGTAAAAAGCTGGTTTAAGATTCAGCTTTCAGGGAACTAAGATCATGGCATCCAATCCTATCACTTCATGGCAAATAGATGGGGGAAAAGGTGGAAACAATGACAAATTTTCTTTTCTTGGGTTCCAAAATCACTGCGGACTGTGATTGCAGCCATTAAAAGATGCTTGCTTCTTGGTAGAAAAGCTATGACAAACCTAGACAGTGTATTAAAAAGCAGAGATATCACTCTGCCAACAAACATTCCTGTAGTCAAAGCTATGTTTTTCCAGTAGTCATGTATGGATGTGAGAGTTGGACCATAACGAAGGCTGAGCACTGAAGAATTGATTCTTTTGAATTGTGGTGTTGGAGAAAACTGTTGAGAGTCCCTCAGACTGCAAGGAGATAAACCAGTCAATCTTGAAATCAACCCTGAATATTCATTGGAAGGACTGATGTGATGAAGCTCTAGTACTTTGATCACCTGATGCAAAGAGCTGACACTTTAAAAAAGACCCTGATGCTGAGAAAAAGTGAGAGCACGAGGAGAAGGGGGTGGCAGAGGAGAAGATGTTTAGATAGCATCACTGACTCAATGGCCATGAATTTGAGCAAACTCTGGGAAATAATGAAGGCCAGGGAAATCTGGCATGCTGCAGTTCATGGAATTGCAGAGAGTCAGACAGGACTTAGCGACTGAACAAGAAAAATGAAAGTGTTCCTTTGCATAAAAATCCATGCTTCGGGATTTGATGAACTCTTAAGAAAGCATTTTCTGTCTCCTGGTTGTGGAAGCATTTTCTCTGCAAAAGTTGTTTAGATGCTTGAAGATGTGGTAGTTGGTTGGTGAGAGGTCAGGTGAACATGGCAGATGAGGCAAAACTTTGTAGCCCAGTTTATTCAGTTATTGAAATGTTGGTTGTGCGACCTGTGCTCGGGCATTGCCATGGAGCTTGGGTCCTTTTTGTTGACCAGTGCCAGCTGCAAGCCTTGGAGTTTTCTGTGCATCTCATGGATTTGCTGAGCATACGTCTCAGATGTAATGGTTTCACCAGAATTCAGAAAGCTGTAGTGGATCAGATAGGCAGCAGACTATTAGACAGTGACTGTGACCTTTTTTTGGTGAAAGTTTGGCTTTGAGAAGTGCTTTGGAGCTTCTTCTGGGTCTGACCACTGAGTTGATCATCGCCAGTTGTTATTTAAAATCCACTTTTTGTTGCATGTCACAATCCAGTAGAGAAATGATTCATTGTTGTTATGTAGAATAAGAGAAGATGACATTTGAAAATGATGATTTTTTTTTTTTTTTGAATTTGTGGTTAGCTCAAGAGGCACACATGAACATTTATTGGATTTTTTTCAGATTCCAGTTTTCTTCACATTCCAAATGATTGTCAAATGGTTGACATTGATTTCTTCAGCAACTTCTATGTAGTTGTAAGAGGATCAGCTTCTATGATCCTCTCATTTGGTCACTTTCAACTTCTGATGGCCAGCCACTAAGCTTCTCATCTTCAAGGCTCTTGTCTCCTTTGCAAAACTTCTTGAGTTACCGTTGCACTGTATGTTCATTAGCAATTCCTGGGTCAAATGCATTGTTAATGTTACTTTATGACCCATTTTGAACTCAAATAAGAAAATCACTTGAATTTGCTCTTTGTCTAACACAAATCCCTAGTTTAAGATATAAAATAAACACCAAATAATGTCACTAACAAGAAAGCATAAAGCAAGAAATGCACATTAAAATAATGTATAACAATTATTTTTATTAAGAACGTATTCCAATATCAAACGACAAATTAGAATAGTACAAAAACCGCAATTACTTTGCACCAACTTTATATATGAGACAAACTTTTCATTAAAGTGTAAGGGAAACAGAAGACTCCTCAACCTTGGGATAGTGTTAATTTCTCGCAATAAAGAATTTGAATTTCACTTAGGAAAAAGCAAGCCCAGGAGTTCTGCTGTATAATTTTTTTCTTGTGGACGTGGACTGTGGCCAAGGTTGCCACTTCAGCATTGTCACTGCTGCAACTCGGGGGTTCCTGTCATAATTTCTTTGGTTCATATTTTAGCTATAATTCTTACGTGGGCCTGCAGTAGCATCTTGTCAGTATATTCAGTGACCTGACTGCTATATAACTTTTTTCCGGTGTGTTTTGGCTGTGTCTTAAGTCAGTTTAGGCTGCTGTAATAAATATGATATACTTGGTGGCTTATACAACAGACATTTATTTTGTTTGTTTCTGGGCAATGGGAAGTCCACAGTCAAGTTCTGGCAGAATTGGGTTGTTGGTGAGGGCTCTCTTTGTCTTTCAGCCTTTCTGCTATATCTTCATATGGTACAAAGAGTGATCTCCATTCGTGTGACAATGCCACTGATCCCATTTATGTGGGCCTCACCCACGTGACCTTCTCTAACCCTGATCACCTCCCCAGGCCTCATTCCAGTTACCATCACTTCACATAGGCGTTTAGGGCTTCAACATGAATTTTAGGGGGACAGAATTCAGTCCATAGCAGGATGAACCTATCTTTTGTAAAACCCTTTTTAAAGAAGATTAATATTGATAAAGATTTTTGTATTGTGTTTTCTTGCTTGAGTCAGTTTTCCATAGCCAAGGAAAGAGCGAATATGTGTTGGTGACAGAAACCTTACCAGCATAGGAACCTTAGAATTATTTATGGAGCTGGGATAGTAAGACTGAGAGGAATTGAGTTATGGGCATGTTTTCTAGTTTTTTACCAAAGGATTTTTACTTTAATTTTTAAATAGTAGTTGAAAAGAGGCACCCTGGCCAGTTGTGGCTGCCAAAGGATTGGGCTTCCCTGGTTACTCAGATGCTAAAGAATCTGCCTGCAATGCAAGAAATTTAGGTTTGATCCCTCAGTAAAGACTATCCCCCTGGAGAAGGGAATGGCTACCCACTCCAGTATTCTTACCTGGAGAATTCCATGGACAGAGGAGCCTGACAGTCTGTAGTCCATAAGGTCACAAAGAGTCAGACACAACTGAGTAACCAACACTTTAGAGAGGGACTGGTACCATAGCGACTTTAGATAAAGCAATCTTATAGACTGCATGTACTTGCATAGTAGTACATTTTGCCTTTTTGGAAGCATAAAATATTTTCTGTAATCTTCCAGGTACAGTCTCTATCAGTGTTTGAATAAGGAATTCTTTGTAAGAGAAAACAGTGTAATAGAGGAAAAGCAGGTTTGTTTTGACTGTTGAAAATATTTTACCTCTTAGCTGAAAATTTCTAACTAAACCCAAAATGTTGACTGAAATATACCAAGATTTTTCTTTACTTGGAGTTCTGAAAGATTAATTCTGTTGACACTTTCTTTTGTGGCTCATGTGCCACATATTATTCTTTGAAACTGTCCTCACAATCTGTACACAGGGTACAGTTGCTACTTCTTTTTTTCCTAATCTCAATTTTTGATAGAATATTTTTCTAAATTATCAAACTTTTATTAGATTGGAGAATTGGAAAATTTTATTAGATTAGGTTGAGAGCCAGGAAGCCATTTTTATGACACTAGATCAGACCTTTCAAATCTGTGCAGAAAGGCTATTTCCACTGGGAATCAAGATCGACTTGGGCCAGCCTTGGAAGTCTAAATGTAGAACCAGCCAGTTGGCATTGTGTAGAGACCCTTTTTACTTCAAGAATCCATGCAGTTTGTTATAGGACAATTGTTTGGCTCGCTGAGTAGATTCTGGTGTCTTTAGGCTTGTTCCTTAGTACCCAGGGTGAGTAAAAACCAAAGACAGTGAGTGTGATTGAATAAGCACAGACCTCCCTTGGCTAGTCAGAGGTAGTCTCTGACTGAAACCTCAGTTACGCCTTATGTCCCTTTCTGTAAGGCTCACCTTCTTGCCCGCTCTTTTGTTAATACCCACTAGCAAGCAGGTTCCTCTGTGCTGGGTAACTCCATTAGTGGAGCTATCTTTCTATATCAGAGCATCTGACTTCCTGAGCTACTAAGTAAATTCTTCATTTACTCAGTGGAAAACTTAATATTCTGACAAAACAGATTCTGCTTTGATTTGCTATTCTTTTTCAAAAGAGATTTTTTTCCCTAACATTTGCTAGCATATTTAGGCAAAATATTGTCCCTCTCATCAAAAATCAGTCTGTGTTACGAAGTCATTTTTTTAGCCATTCAACAAATAGTTGAGTACTGTGTATAGACTGCTGTACCAGGTTTCAAAGTTAGGAAATGCAGAAGACAGTTTTTTGCCCTTTCTACTGGGAGACACCAGCTTGCAAGCGAAGTAATTAAAAGAATCAAATGTGTCTTCTTATGTAATGAATTAACTGTGTGAGCTTTCAGGGCTGTTTTCTTTCTGTAACATAGAATGGCCCTAGGGGAGTGCATCCTAACTTTTAAAATGAGCAGGACTCATCTGGGTTCTGTTTTGGCAGATCTGAGGTGGGGCATTAATAACTAGCTCTTAGTCTGTGCCAAAAGTACTGGTTAGCCACCACATGTAAAAATATATATTTTTTAAAAGACAGCTTGATTGAGATATATAGTTCACATACCAAACAATTAACACATTTGAAATGTACAATTCAGTAGTTTTCAGAGGTGTACAATTCAGTAGTTTTCAGAGTTGTACAGCCATTACCATAAGTATATAACATTCTCATCATTTCCAAAAGAAAACCCTTACTGTTTAGCCTTCACCAACCTTGTCTCCTTGCCCCAGAGCCTGGTAGCTACCAATCTGCTTGTTCTGTTTGAATAAATGTGCCTATTATGGACATTTCATATAAATGGAAGTATACACTGTGCAGTCTTTTGTGTCTTGCCTCTTTCAGTTAACATAATGTTTTCATGGTTCATTATGTTGTAGCATGTATCAGTACATCACTGCTTTTTATTGTTAAATAATGGTATTCTGTTGTATGGCTGTATTACACTATTGTGAATCTATTAACATTTAAAGAATTACTAGTAGAGAACGACTTTTTTGTGTCATTTTGCTATTTTCTATGTGTGGTTTTTGTTTTTTTTAATGTTTCTGATTTCCTCCAGTCTCCCCTTTTTAAAATGCTTGATTCACTTAAAAATTATTTATTTATTTATTTAGCTGTATCAGATGTTAGTTGCATTGCAGCATGGGGACTTCTCTCTAGTTGTGGCATGTCAGCTCCAGAGCATGTGAGCTCAATATTTGCTGTGGGCCACTCACTAGTTGCAGTGTGTGGACTTAGTTGCTCTGTGGCATGTGGGATCTTACTTCCCTTATCAGGGATTGAACCCATGCCCCATGCATTGGAAGGCAGATTCTTACCATTGGACCACCAGAAAAGTCCCTGATGCATTGTTTCATTTCATTCATTCATTTATTTTACTTAAACACACAGCATTCTTTATTGTAAATTTCAAATAGCAAATTGATTTTCATTGATTTTTGGGGGGTCTTAATTGAAGTAAAATTTGTATATAGTGTTTTTTAAGTTTCAGCTATATATCATTATAATTTGATATCTCATATACTACAAAATGATCACCACAAAAAGTCTAGTTACCATCTATTATCATACAGTTGACCCCTTCGTCCCTTTTGCCCACTCTCAAACCTCCTTTCCTTCTGTTGACCACCAGTCTGTTCTCTATGAGTTTGAATTTATTTATTTTAGTGTGTGTGTGTGTTAGATTTCATATATGAGTGAAATCATACACTATTTGTCTATCTCTGTCTTATTTCACTTAACATAATACCCTCAGAGATGATAGGCATTGTTGCAAATGGCAACTTTCATTTATTTTTATGGCTGAGTAGTATTCCATTGTGTGTGTATGTGTATATATGTATGATCATCTTTATCCACTTATCTATCAGTGGACGCTTAATTTTGTTTCCATATCTTGGCTGTTGTAAATAATGATGTAGGGAACACATATGGATGCATATATCTTTCCAAATTAAAGTCTATTGTATTCTTTGGATAAATACCAAATATTTGAGTTTATGTGGTAATTCTATTCTGAATTTTTGAGAAATCTTCATACTGTTTTCCATAGTGCCTGCACCAATTTACATTCCCATCAATAGTGTATGAGGGTTCCTTTTTCTCCCAAATCCTTGTCAAGGCTTGTTATTTCTTGTCCTTTTGATAATAGGCATTCTTATAGGTGTGAGGTGATATCTCATTGAGGTTTTGATTTGCATTTCCCTAACAGTTATTGAAAAAGCTGGCTTGAAACTCAGCATTAAAAAAACTAAGATCATGGCATCCAGTCTCATCAATTCATGGCAAATAGAAGGCGAAAAATTGGAAACAGTGACAGATTTTATTTCCTTGGGCTCCAAAATCACTGCAGACAGTGACTACAGCCATAAAATTAAAAGATGCTTGCTCCTTGAAAGGAAAGTTATGACAAACCTAGACAGCTTATTAAAAAGCAGAGGACTCACTTTGCCGATGAAGGTCCATATAGTCAAAGCTGTAATTTTTTTTAGTAGTCATGTATGGGGAGATCAGCCCTGGGATTTCTTTGGAGGGAATGATCTGAAGCTGAAACTCCAGTACTTTGGCCACCTCATGCGAAGAGTTGACTCATTGGAAAAGACTCTGATGCTGGGAAGGATTGGGGGCAGGAGGAGAAGGGGACGACAGAGGATGAGATGGCTGGATGGCATCACGGACTCGATGAACGTGAGTCTGAGTGAACTCTGGGAGTTGGTGATGGACAGGGAGGCTTGGCGTGCTGTGATTCATGGTGTCGCAAAGAGTCGGACATGACTGAGCGACTGAACTGAACTGAACTGATGGATACGAGAGTTGGACCATAAAGAAGGCTGAGCAGTAAAGAATTGATGCCTTTGAACTATGGTGCTGGAGAAAACTCTTGAGAGTCCCTTGGATTGCAAGGAGATCAAACCAGTCAATCCTAAAGGAAATCAGCCGTTAATATTCATTGGAAGGACTGAAGCTGAAACTCTGATACTTTGGCCACCTGATGTGAAGAGTCGACTTATTGGAAAATACACTGATTCTGGGAAAGATTGAAGGCAAATGGAGAAGGGGCTGCCAGAGGATGAGATGGTTAGATAGCATCACCGACTCTATGGCCATGGTTTGAACAAACTCTGGGAGAGTGAAGGACAGGGAAGCCTGGTGTGCTGCAGTTCATGGGGTTGCAGAGTCAGACTGGACTTAGCGACTGAACAGCAGCAGCAGTTAGTGGTGATGCTCTTTGCGTGTTGGCCACCAGTATGTCTTCTCTGGGAGAGTGTGTATTCAGATTCTTTGTTCATTTATTTTTTATTTTTGTTGTTATTATTTTTACTGAAATCTTTACTTCTTCATTCACATGGCTTTAAAGTATTTTATTTTATAAATTCTTTCATTTTATCTGGAAGGACTCAGTATTTCTTGTTGACATTTCTATTAGTGATGAATTGTCTTAGCTATTTAAAAAATAGGAATGTCTTAGTTTTCCATTTTTGAAAGATAATTTTGCTGGACATATAATTCTGTTTGATTTTTTTTCCCCTCAGTGCTTTAAATATGTCATTCTACTGGTCCTACCTCCATGATTTCTGATAAGAGATGGGATGTGAATCTTACTGAGAGTTCATTGTACATGTTGAATTGCTTTGTTGTTGCTGTTTTCAAGATTCTGTCTTTGTCTTTCAGCAGTTTGGTTATAATATCTCTCAGTATAGATGTCTTTGAGTTTATCCTGTTTGGTGTGTATTTGTCTTCTTTGATGTGTAAATTCCTATCTTTCATTCCATTTAGGAAGTTTTCATCTAATATTTCTTCAGATATTCTTTCTGCCCATTTCTAGGTTTTTTTCCCCCTTCTTTTGGGACTTTTACAATGCTGAAATTGGTATGTTTGATAGTTTTCCACAGATAGTTACACTCTGATCATTTTCCTTCTCTTTCTCTGCCTTTCAGCCTGGTTAATTTCAATTGTCCTATCTTCAGATTTGCTCATTTCATTCCCCCCACCACCTTGTTCAGATCTGCTGCTGAGCCCCTCTAGTGAAATTTTCATTTATTATACTTTTCAGCATCAGGATTTCTTATTTTGACCACACCACACTGCTTGTGGGATCTTAGTTCACTGACCAGGGATCAAACCCAGGCCCTTGGCAGTAGAAGTGCAAAGTCCTAATCATCAAGTCACCAAGGAATTCCTAGATTTCTTTTTTTTTTTTTTTTACAGTTTTAAAATTTCTTTCACTATTGATAGATTCTCTTTTTGTTCATTAATTGCTTTTCTGATTTATTTTAATACTTCATGGTTTCCTTTTTGAGCACATTTAAGACAGTTGACTTAAGGTTTTTCTAGTAAGTCTAATGTCTGGCCTGCCTCAGGGATAGTTTCTGTCAATTTAGTATTTCCTGTGAAAGGGCCATACTTTCCTATTTCTTTGTATTTATAATTATTTGTTGAAAAGTAGGCATTTGGGGTATTATGACATTGTAACTCTGTACATAAGATTTGCTCCTTCCTTAGAATTTGATTTTGGTTGCTGAGGGCTGCAGCAGTCGAGTTTGTTTAGTGACTTTTCCAAATTGTTTTACAAAGACAAGATTTCTGTTGTTTGTGGCCCTGAAGTTTCTGTTTTATTATCTTCAGAGTCAGTCTTATTCATCTGAAGCCAAAAAACCAGGAGTAGGGGAGGGGAGTGCCACTCTCCTGCTCTTTCCAGCTTTTCTCTGAATTGGGGCACTCCTCCATCACTGAGTTAGGCTGCCTACCACTCTGCCTTCACACACCTTCACCTTCTTATTGTGCCAGACTCAGATCTGTAGGGTCCTCTCAGGTCTTTTCTGAACTTGCTTCTGATTCTGGACATTACACTCTATCTTCCCTGGTAAACGTGGTGGCCCTTCCAAGCCTTTATTCCTTCAAAGAGCTTCCACCTTACTCTCTTCCTTTTCAGTCTTTGTGTGTGTCTGCTATTTTGCCATGTTCTATCCTTTGCCTGCTGGTATGTATGTTTAATCTTTTGGCAAATACCTGGAAAGCCACTCTAGCTGGAGTTAGGATGTGAAATAAAGGTCAGCCTCGGTACCGGTCCTTCAGGGAACTGCCGGACAGGTCAGAACATACAACTTACAGTATTTTAGGAATAGGGTCCAGGAAAGAAGCTTCCATTCCCACTGCTGTTGCTGCTTCTCTTGGGAATAGGGACGAGCAGATAGAAAAATAAAAATAACCTGTTTCTTCTTAAGCATTTCCCTAATTGATTTGTTTTTTATTCGAGTTCATTCTGTCAAATTTTGCCAGCTTATGATTGTTTTAGTGGAGGGACTGATTGTTTGAGAGCCCTGCTCTACTATTTTCTATGATGTTATTCATGAATTATAAGTATTTATATTGACTTCAGTGTGTTTTTTTTGGCAGGTGTTTTGATAAATTGATTTCAGCATGTTGCCCTTCCTTATTGTGATTTGTCACTGACACTTTGCTTTTAAATTTCTGAATTATTAAACTTACATGCACACTTGTAAAAAAGAGCAGTTTACAAACATATTAAGAGATTTTAAAATCGCTGTCAAAAGAAATTAAGTTAGAATGTTGGAAAAGGTATATGGTTTATTTGTGGAATGTGGAACATGCATATTCACTAAAAGCTGTTTGAGGTAATCATGTGTGTTTGAGTTTGGAAAAGATGTATTTTTCTTTAATAGTATTATCATACAGCTGAGAAAACCAGTCCATACGTAGAGCAATGAGAGTGTTGGTTCTCTAAGACTTATTATTTAAGCTGAAGCTCTGCTTAGTGTTTTGTTGTCTTCTTTTTATAGTTCAGTTGTTAAATAGCATAGTGAGCTGAAGAATGCTATTCATTTTAAAATGCTGAAGAGAAAGGGTTTCTTTTTTCCTCATTCAGTTCAGTTCAGTTGCTCAGTCATGTCTGACTCTTTGTAACCTCTCACTACGTCACTAGAATTTAAAAAGATTATATGGGTAGGTTAGAAGTGAGACTTAGTGTCCTTGTTTGGGCTTCCCTTGTAGCTCAGTTGGTAAAGAATCTGCAGTGCAGGAAACCCGGATTCAATCCCTGGGTTGGGAAGATCCCCTGGAGAAGGAAATGGCAACCCACTACAGTATCCTTGCCTGGAAAATGTTATGGACAGAGGAGCCTGGTGGACTGCAGTCCATGGGGTCGCAAAGAGTTGGGCATGACTGGGTGACTAACACTAACACTAACTAACTTTAAGATTCTTATTTTACGTTGGTGGGAAAGGACTGCTGCAAAAATAGGTTCCCTTTTAAAATTTTGTTCTCTTTAATAGTCTTAGTGAAATATCCTATAAATCATTGTTAACTGAATTTAAATTATTGCCTTTAAATTATTAGCGACTTGATCAAGTTGAATCTGTACTCTAAAGTCAAAGTTTGCAAGCATTTACCGTAGGATCAAATTCATTTCTTGTAACACTTGGGTAGGTGGACTTTGATTAATAAGCTAGAGCTCATGAAGAATTTTTAATTATATTTCCTTCATTTGAATAAACAGTAAAAGGAATCTTAATTTTTGACAGCATAAGTAAGAAATTTTATCATGATCAGGCAGTTGCAGATGACTGTTCTGAAAAATACATTTCTGAGGAAAGAAACCCATTTCCAATGCTTTTAATTCTGGACTCGAGGAGATTAACCTCGCAGCATACAGGACACCAAGATGTTCTTTAGTTTAAGAACTTATTTGTGGCTAGCAGTTGTACTGTATTAACGGATTTTTTTTTTTAAGCAGTCACTGTTTGCTTTCAGGAAATCTTTGTTGCTTTAGTTAGCATTTACCTTCTTTCTCCCTAATGTTTTATAGGAATAATCTTGATATCTTTATCAACCATTTTAATTCTGTAGATGTTAAATAAATTCAGATTGTGGATTATGTATGCACCTTGATTCTTTTTTACAGTCTGCCTTTTGAACTGCATTGGGTCTTATTTACATCTCCACCATAGTGCCTGAGGAAGCATAATCAGTTTCCCTTTTAACAACTCTTCTGAAGGTTTTATGTTTGGAGCTGGCTATTTCTTTGATTTCATTTTATCTTAACTTTCTCTCATGAATGCATTGGATAAATGACTCTGATATGTTTGTTTTCAGATGAGTTAAATTGTGACTTTGTTAAACTGTAATAATTAGGCTTGCCTGCCCTATTATGTACTAACCTTCTTAGAAATGATTGCCTTCCCCTCATTCTTTCAAAAATGTTTTCTGTGAAAAGCAGTTGAGAGACTTATTGGTGACTCACAATCACCATTAAGAAAAAGTACCTTGTCACTTAGAAAATATTCTTGTTCAGCAGACAGTTGAGAGTTATGCTGTATTGTATGATTTAGACAGATTTCATTGATATTAATATTTTAAGTTTTACAAATTTATAGTTAGAAAAAAGATAATATATTGTTAATATTTTAAGTTTTACAAATGTATAATTATATAAGAAAAAAGATAAGGGCCGAAAACTCCCTTCTCTTCCACATTAGTTTGTATACTAAGACAGGGCTGTTGTATAAAAAATTACATGGCCTCTTTTCTGTAGAAAAATCTGAATTAAAATTCTTACTCTCTTAAATGATTATTGCACTGCTAAGGCTGACACAGTGTCAGACTTTATTTTTTGGGGCTCCAAAATCACTACGATGGTGACTGCCACCATGAAATTAAAAGATGCTTACTCCTTGGAAGGAAAGTTATGACCAACCTAGATAGCACATTGAAAAGCAGAGACATTACTTTGCCAACAAAGGTCCATCTAGTCAAGGCTATGGTTTTTCCAGTGGTCATGTATGGATGTGAGAGTTTGACTGTGAAGAAAGCTGAGCGCCGAAGAATTGATCCTCTTGAACTGTGGTGTTGGAGAAGACTCTAGAGAGTCCCTTGGACTGCAAGGAGATCCAACTAGTCCATTATAAAGGAGATCAGTCCTGGATGTTCATTGGAAGGACTGATGCTGAAGCTGAAACTCCAGTACTTTGGCCACCTCATGCGAAGAGTTGACTCATTGGAAAAGACTCTGATGCTGGGAGGGATTGGGGGCAGGAGGAGAAGGGGACGACCGAGGATGAGATGGCTGGATGGCATCACTGACTCGATGGACATGAGTCTGAGTGAACTCCGGGAGCTGTTGATGGACAGGGAGGCCTGGCATGCTGCGATTCATGGGGTCATAAAGAGCTGGACACGACTGAGCGACTGAACTGAACTGAACTGAAGGCTCACACAGAAGAGCTGGGTCCCTGACATAGTCAGTAAAGCCATGCTTCCTGCCTCTTAAAAATACAAATTATTTTTATATTCCTTTTCCCTACAGACACCCACCTGATGCTGGCATTTATTCTTGTTTAAGATTTACATTTAAAGTAAAAGTCTTCAGTGGAAAGACATAAATTTCACTTTTCTCACAGAGAAAGGAGTTCTTTCTATAACTTGTATACAAGTTTCTGTTTCTTATTACGTTTTTCTAATTAAAAGCTCAGAAAATTACAAGCAATGATTTTAGTAACAAGCATTAATGAGGAGCTTGCTAAACAAAGAAAACTTTTTGATTTGGGATTTAGAAAAATAGGAGTTAATTTGTCAATGTTTAGGTTTCATCTCCACAGCTTACTAGCTGTATGATGTTGGAGGAGGCCTTAATCCTTCAACAAGTCTGAAAAATAGGATACTACTACATTGGAAGGACTGATGCTGAAACTGAAACTCCAATACTTTGGCCACCTGATGCAAAGAACCAGCCCGTTGGAAAAGACCCTGATGCTGGGAAAGATTGAAGGCAGGCTGAGAAGGAGACGACAGAGGATGAGATGGTTGGATGACATCACCGACACGATGGATATGAGTTTGAGTAGGCTCTGGGAGTTGGTGATGGACAGGGGAGCCTGGTGTGCTACAGTCTGTGGGGTTGCAAAGAGTTGGACACGACTGAGCGACTGAACTGAACTACTAGCGCTTGCCTTATTGGAGTTGCTAGTAGCTAAGTAACTGCTTGTGGTTTATTTGGTTTAAGTATGTTGCTTAGTGCCTAGCAGAGAGTGAGCAACAAAGTGTCAGCTATTTTTAGTGTTAGTATCATCTTTGAAGAAAAAGACCTAACTTTTTTCTTAGTGTCTTAGTCACTCAGTTGTGTCTGACTCTGACCCCATGGACCTTAACCTGCCAGGCTCCTTTGTCCATGGAATTCTTCAACCAAGAATGCTGGAGTGGGCTGCCATGCCCTCCTCCAGGAGATCTTCCCTACCCGGGGATTGAACTCATGTCTCTTATTTCTCCTGCGTTGGCAGGCAGGTTCTTTACCATTAGTGCCACCTGGGCAGCCATACTTTTTTCTTACTTATTAGTAAAGTATGAAAAATCAGACAGTCCTAAGATTAATTTGGGGAGAAAAGTCAAATAAATGTGTTCTTTTAATTTAAAAAATAGAAATAAAAAGTCCATTACCTTTTAGCATGGCAGTTTTTTTTTTTTAATTTGTAGTTGAGGTGAAGTAATGAACCCAAATTTGGGGCTTCCTGGTGGCTCAAATGGAAAGAATATGCCTGCAATTCAAGAGACCCGAGTTTGATCCCTGGGGCACGAAGATCCCTTGGAGAAGTAAATTAGAGCTCTGCAAAAGGCTCATCTGCTTTGAGAGCTTTTCTCTATCTAAGGTGTCACTCTCCATTTTTACCATGTTATTTCCCCCCCTATCAGGCATTATATTATATATACACTTGTTTATTTTTTCAAATCATTTTCCCATTAGATTAAAAGCTGAGGACAGGACCTTTGTTTTGTTTACTGCTGATTCCCATTGGATGTGATATAGTACAGGGCCTGGGACATTATAAGCATTAGTAAATAACTTTTTAAATGAATAAGTCAAAGTTTTATTATGTAGGTGGGGGGAAATAATCCATGAACTCAATTTTTAATAATTATTTTCCATGAGATTTTTTTAAGGTATTTGTCCTCATAACAAAATGACTCATTTAAAAAGATGAGATTTATTCCCCTTCCCCACCCTCTGAGAAAAGAAAAACACAGGATTTAAATTTAGAATGGGCTTCTCAGGGGACTCAGTGGTAAAGAATCTGTGTGCCAGTGCAGGAGTTGAAAGAGACGTAGGTTTGATTCCTGGATTGGGAAATCCCCTGGAGTAGGAAATAACAACTGGGAAAATTTCATGGACAGAGGAGCCTGACAGACTATAGTCCGTAGGATTGCAGAGAGTCGGACATGATTGAGCACACAAATTTAGAGTACTTTGTACATAGTATGAATTGTCAATCAGGAGGCCTGATTCAGAACACCAGCTCAGTTGATAATAGCAGTGAGACTGCACAATCATTTAATTCTCTGGATTCATTTTCTTGTTTTCTTTCTTGGATCTAACCCAGTGTCTGGTACATAGTTAAGGTAGTCGGTAAATGTTGGTTGGGTGAATGAATGAGTAAAATCATGAACCTGGTTGTAGTTTTCTGGAGATTGTCCTACTGATCCTTGAACAAGAGCTTCTGGAAAATAGATCAGAGATATATGCTGCTGGCTTCCCTGGTGGCTCAGAGGTTAAAGCGTCTGCCTCCAATGCGGGAGACCGGGGTTCGATCCCTGGGTTGGGAAGATTCCCTGGAGAAGGAAATGGCAATCCACTCCAGTATTCTTGCCTGGAGAATCCCATGGACTGAGAAGCCTAGTAGGTTACAGTCCATGGGGTCGCAAAGAGTCGACACGACTGAGCGATCTCACCTCACCTCACTGTTGCTGCTAAGTCGCTTCAGTTGTGTCTGACTCTGTGTGACCCCATAGATGGCAGCCCACCAGGCTCCTCCGTCCCTGGGATTCTCCAGGCAAGAATACTGGAGTGGGTTGCCATTTCCTTCTCCACCAGAGATGTTTGGGAAACACTGTTCTATTGATTCTCAGCCTTGAGCTTGCATCAGAATTATGTGGAGGGCTTGTAAAGGCAGTCTGTTAGGTTCACTCTCCCAACTCTCTGCGGTAGGGCAGTAAATGTCTTAATAAGCTCTGAGGTATTAGAGGTGTTGCTGGTTCTGCTAAGGTCACTCTTCCACAATTCCTGCTATATCTGTATTCCTTTTGAGGTGATTGACACTGATGATTCCAAGTTTTGAGAAACAGTACCATAGGGGAAGCTGTTTACCTCTTTATACAGTGTTTCTAAAACTTACTTAACCATAGTACTGATCAGAGATATATGCTGCTGGCTTCCCTGGTGGCTCAGAGGTTAAAGCGTCTGCCTCCAATGCGGGAGACCGGGGTTCGATCCCTGGGTTGGGAAGATTCCCTGGAGAAGGAAATGGCAATCCACTCCAGTATTCTTGCCTGGAGAATCCCATGGACTGAGAAGCCTAGTAGGTTACAGTCCATGGGGTCGCAAAGAGTCGGACACGACTGAGCGATCTCACCTCACCTCACTGTTGCTGCTAAGTCGCTTCAGTTGTGTCTGACTCTGTGTGACCCCATAGATGGCAGCCCACCAGGCTCCTCCGTCCCTGGGATTCTCCAGGCAAGAATACTGGAGTGGGTTGCCATTTCCTTCTCCACCAGAGATGTTTGGGAAACACTGTTCTATTGATTCTCAGCCTTGAGCTTGCATCAGAATTATGTGGAGGGCTTGTAAAGGCAGTCTGTTAGGTTCACTCTCCCAACTCTCTGCGGTAGGGCAGTAAATGTCTTAATAAGCTCTGAGGTATTAGAGGTGTTGCTGGTTCTGCTAAGGTCACTCTTCCACAATTCCTGCTATATCTGTATTCCTTTTGAGGTGATTGACACTGATGATTCCAAGTTTTGAGAAACAGTACCATAGGGGAAGCTGTTTACCTCTTTATACAGTGTTTCTAAAACTTACTTAACCATAGTACTCCTTCCTTGTGTGTATGTGTAAAGATGTGTGTGTTGGTTTAATCAATGATCATCTGTTTATAACATTATACACAATGCCTATTAATATCCTTGGAATTATTGTTCTGTGGGCCATACACATAAACAGAGCCAGGTCACATCTGCAGTATTTTCCACATATAAAATGATGTTTGTTTTTTTCATGCTTGGGTAGATGAATTCTTAATTGTGTTAGAAGTGCAGCCCTCAGTATTGAACCCTATTGGAGAATTGGGTGATACGATATTCATGATCTATTTGGAAACATTTATGTGCATTTTTGATTCTTGCTGACATATATTTAAAATAAATGGTAGGGGTGTATAGCAAGAATTCATGAAAATTAAACCCAAATTATGAAAGTATTTATTTCTTTGTACCTTTTATACATTTTTAGTTGTATTTCTCTTCTGTTACAGTTGGTTTAAACCTGCCAAATCCATTTTCAGGACTTTAGGATATGGCAAAATTAGCAAATAATTTTAGAAAACTCATGAGAGTTGTCTTCTCTAGCTAGAGATTGTTTTAGCTAGTGTCTCCTTATCCCTACTTGTATTTTGAAGTTCAGGCTAATTTTGTCTCATGGGTCTGTCAACCTTGCAACTCAGATTTTTTTGACTTAGCTTCATTTTTAAATATGATTGTTGAATAATGTATATGGTAAAAGTTTTGGCTAATTTGTAATGGGAGGATATTTGCAGAAGAAATGATGATTACAGACTCTTTAGATTTTAATTTTAGCAGAAAGTTTTCAGACTTGAACTGACTAGAGTGCTTTATGTTCCCCAAGGCTGTGGATCTTTCTGTTGATGAGTCCAGCTTGACAGGAGAGACAACACCTTGTTCTAAGGTGACAGCTCCTCAGCCTGCTGCTACTAATGGAGATCTTGCATCAAGAAGTAACATTGCCTTCATGGGAACACTGGTCAGATGTGGCAAAGCAAAGGTAAATTTCCGTTTTTGTTTTGAAGATAACAGTTCCTTCGTTTTCAACCATTTTCTCAGTTCTTTTTTTGGCTAATTTTACGTGGATCTTTAAAAAATATACGAGGAAGAAATAGTAGAATTGAACATAGTCCTTGGCAGCTCTTTGTGCAACTAAGGGTAAGCTGTGTCCCTGAGATAAAATATAACCACAGTTCTTTTATTTACCAGGCAATTTTTTTTTTTAGATAGAACCAGTGGCTTGTGGATATGTTCACCATTGGTTGAATAAAATTTCAATTTAGTTGATACCGTACTAGCTATAATACTCTGACTATATATCACTCAGCTACTAATTGATTTCAAATATGGTATTTACTGGATTCTGTGTTGTGCTGTGGTTAGTTGCTCAGTTGTGTCTGACTCTTTGTGACCCCATGAATTATAGCCCGCCAGGCTTCTCTGTCAGTGGGGATTCTCCAGGCAGGAATACTGCAGTTGGTTGCCATGCCCTCCTTCAGGGGATCTTCCCAACTCAGGGATTGAACCCAGGTCTGTTGCACTGCAGGCAGATCCTTTACCATTTGAGCCACCAGGGAAGCCCAAGAATACTAGAGTGGGTAGTCTATCCCTCCTGCAGGGAATCTTCCCAACCTAGGAATCTAACTGGGGTCTCTTGCGTTAAAGGCAGATTTTTTTACCAGCTGAACTACTAGAGAAGCCCTTACTGGATTCTAATATTACACAAATATAAAAGGCATTATTCAGTAGTATTTGGTGGGGAACATTAAATGTCTGAGTAATAAGAAAGGTTCAAATTTCAGAAATATTAATATAGACCAGAAAATGGGCCTCAGAACTGAGTCACTGGTAAGTTTAATGAGGGGTTTGTTTTTAGGGATCTATAGTAACATCAGAAGTAAATTTCTGGAGGGAATCCTAGATATATTATGTCAGACATGTTGACTATGGGTAGCTTTGGAGAAAAGAAATGAAGGGGTTTTGTTTTCATTTGAGAAAGGTGATTCCATCTGAATGTAAGTATGATTTCTTGTTTTTTCCTTTAGGGTATTGTCATTGGAACAGGAGAAAATTCTGAATTCGGAGAAGTTTTTAAAATGATGCAAGCAGAAGAAGTGAGTATTTCGTTTGTTGATGTTTTGGTTTCAAATCTGAAATATTCTCCATTTTAAGTAGGGGAAAAGAGAACATTGGAGGATTTTTTTATTACTTTCAAAAGTAATATTTTATTCAGAGTATCAGTTGTCTGTGCTTACAAGCATAATTGGAAAGCCTGTTATTGGAAGAGCTTGAATTAATATTGTTAATATTCTGAAACATTCTGATATTTATTCATTGTTTATAGGAGAAGAAGATTTATGGCCAGTTATTTATAAGACTTATTATTTTTAGAAATTACTTTTATTGTATTGATTTTAAAGATTACTAAATAGTATAGTTGTGCTTTAAAATATATCTTCTACCAAAATGGAGAAAAAAATAATTGCAAAGTGAAATAAATAACCTGTATGATATCCTTGTTTAAGGTTATTGAAAATCAGTTCTCTCATTTAAAATACCTCTTATATATCAAAAAGAAAGTGCATTCTACAATATCATTTTCTCAGGTAACCTTCTGAGATTCCTGGATGTGATGCAGTATGTAAAATCATCTCAACCTTGGCAGTAGAGGGATTGCCAGAGACCAGAGAGCCAACAGGATAAAAAGATGGGTTACAAGCGTGTTTGTGGATCTAGAAAGGAGAAAGAGTAGAAAAGTGAGGAGCAGCTGATGCTATTGAAATCTGGGGAGGCTGCTAGGGAGAATAGATTTTTCTCCAAAGAGGCATAGAAAGCACAGACCTTTTCAAATAAACAGGTTTTTAAAAGTCTAGGCCTCTAGGCCTCCCAGTTTCCTCACTGAAGGAATTGTGCATGTCATGAATGTGTTAAGCACTTAGAGGCCCTGGCACGTGGTAAAGCTGACTAAATTTAGGTAATTGTGGTGACACTCTTTTCCAATTTGTCAAGGCACCAAAAACCCCTCTGCAGAAGAGCATGGACCTCTTAGGAAAACAACTTTCCTTTTACTCCTTTGGTATAATAGGTAAGAGAAGAGTGAGTATGTATATCTCATAATATTTACTTAGGTTTTCTTTTTGAGTGGGAAGTGGGAGTTATGTACATACTTAAAAAATCCATTAATTCATTCATGTGTTAAGCTACCATTACTTTTTTTAAACTGTTAAACTCATCCCCAGCCATCGTCCTTTTCTACAAAGATAGAAATCTGTAATTCCTATAATCAAAGAACCTTTCTATAAACATTTTAGTATGTATTTCTAGTCTTCAATAAAATATGATAGTATTGAGTTACGACTGCTTTTCTGTTTCACGCATATCATCATAAACATCACTAAATACATGCTCACCTTAAACAAGTTTAAAGATTGTGTAGTAATATGAGTGTATGTATACATACACTGATAAAAATCAGCCCTCTTCTTAGATGTTTGTGTAGGTCTTTAAAGTTTTTTAAAATTGTATAAGTGATTCTTCAGTGCAGCTATCTTGTTATAAACTACTCTTATTTCCTTAGGATAAATTCCTGAAAGTGATATTGGGTCAAAGAGTGGTGGTTTTAAAATTTTTGGCATGTTTTTAAAGGCTTTGCTTTCCTGTTGCCAAATAATACCCTCCCTCAACAACAAAAAAGTGTCTCTCTTCCAGCACTGTTGCCAACTTTTTTGTTTATTTCAAAATTCATTATTTGAGAAACTGAACACTTTGTCATATATATCTTAGTACTTTTTTATTTTATTCTATTTATGAACTGCCAGTCTGTTTCTTTTGTGGCTTAAGCCTTAGATTGGTCACACCTCTTTGCATAATTAAGATATTAATCCTTTTGTTGTTTAAGGTAGAAATACATTTTTTTTTCTTGATTTTTAAGTTGCTTTTCACGGCTGTATAATAAACTTGGTAGGGAGGGGAAGAGATGTGTGTAATGAAACACTCTCTTGCCTGAGATTCTGATCGCACCCTCCTGTTGATAATCTCTGCAGTTAGGTTTCTATGTTCCATTCATAAAGGCTTTTCCAGCTCCATGTGGGAAAATGTTTATGTTTATTTAAACCTCACTAATACTTTTTACTTTTGAACACTTAATTTTACTATTTTATTTAGAATTTATTTTAGTATAAGATTTAAGGTAGAATTAGTACTCTTTTACTCAAAAATTATTTATCCTGGTACCAGGAGTTCTATATTCTATTCTTTATTCATGGAGTTGAAATGACATCTTTATCAGATCATTAAACACATTAATTTTGGAGTCTTTTTCTTTAATTCTTCCACGATATTTTAATTTTTCTTGCTAACTTAAAAATAATGCAATTTTAAGACATTTCTGCTGTACAATTGCAATAAAATAATTCTTTATTAATTCTGTTGATCCATTTTTCATTATTGTAAGCAAAGTAAAAAGTGGGAAGGTTATTTTGTTCATTTGTTTAAATGGTGTGTCTCATAGCTCTCTTCCTTTGGTTACTGCTGTTTATTTTTTAGAATTTATAGTCAGTTTGATAAATTGAAAGGCAGTTTAGCCAATTAAACATTTCCAGTTTACAGTAACACTTTACCATGAAACCACCTCAAATTTTTTGAAAAAAATTTTCCAGCTTTTTGATTCCATGGTTCTAATATAATGCATTGGACATATTTTTTCTTGTTAGGATGGAATAGGAGAAGGGTCAAGATCAAAATCAAGGGTCAGCAGACTTTTTGGTAAAGGGACAGATTGTAAATATTTTAGCCTTTGGTTCATACTTTCAATGATGGAAATACTCACTCTTTTGTCAGCACAAAAGCAGCCACAACACAAATGGATATGGCTGTGTTCCAAAAAACTGTTTACAAAAACACATAGGAGGGGCACAGACTGTAGTTTGTTTGACCCTGGTATAATTCATCAGACACAATTCCTTTTATCAGGGTAGTATTTGGGATGGGATCTGAGAAGATCACAGTCTGGACCATTACTTTTGTAAAATTGCAGAAAGATGAAGGAAAATCTTGTTTTAAATGTATGTGTTGATCTAGAATACAAAGTTACTTTGTTTTATTAAAACTCTGATGCTGTGTTTTTCCTCACAAAACCAGTGGTACATCCCTTCCCCTCACCTTCTTTTTGAAAGATAAGGATTAAAAAAGAGAGTAAAGAATCAGTTGTTTCATTTATATCAATTGCTTTTTAACTTTCAAATGCTGCAAAGGTAGCAATTTTTAAGAGTTAATTGCTGTTTTAGCTGTCTTACATCATCTTTGGGCTAAGTCCTAAATACTTCTTGGTTTGCAGTACAAGTTTAATGTGTAGTATCTGGGTATTGAGTTATGAGAGGTAAAGTTCTAGGGTTTATTTTTGCAAACCTGACAGTTAATAGAAAACCTACATGTACGTGCCGCCTTCTTTTTTCCTCCATTGTACAAAAATACTGGTAATGTTCTCTTATACTGGGAACTTTCAGATATTACTTTAAAGGATGGGTGGCAGCAGTGGCAGCAGAAGGTAAAACTGTAGGTGTGTGCGTGACCTTAATATTAATTTAATCTTCCCTCCTTAATGGAGTTTTGTAAAATCTTGCAACTGTGATCTGATAAACTTTTCCTTTTATATAAAGGAACCTTTGCTGCCCTCAGCTTGTTCTATCCCTTGTATGCCCAGGTGATTTTATATAAAAGGGGAAAATAGCTGTTTGATTCTGTTATAGGTATCATCATGTTGGTTGGCTGGTTACTAGGAAAAGACATACTGGAAATGTTTACTATTAGTGTAAGGTAAGTTCTAATGGTTTGTTTATAATTTGAAGTCTCTGCCTCTCATTTTTTTGTTTAGCATAGCTTGTGGTTCATTATGGGTTTTATATGAGCACATAAGAGTATATTAACTGTCCTTAAATAGTTCAGAATTCATATATTGAAATGAGCTCTAGGAAAATGAAAACGTACATGTATGCAGTGGAGAAACTCCACACTACATATCTGGTATTACCAACCAAATGTTGCATTTTTATACTTAGACAATTAAGGATCACCAAACTGAAAACTAGGAGCATGAGAAAGAAAGACCACCATATGGAAACTGAATAATCAACTCAGAGGAAAACCAAATATGCAGGAATAGAAGAAAAATTGAAAATGAACAGAAAAGTATTCATATTTTCAGAGATATGCGAAGAAATTGCATTTGTGACAGACAAACTGTTGTAGAAAAGGATCACAGGACCCACATTATTTTTCTTTTTTAGTTATTAAGTTTATGATTTTTAAGAGGCATCCCTCGTGGTCCAGTCGTTAAGACTTTACCTTCCAGTGCAGGAGGTATGAGTTCAATCCCTGGTTGGGTGGCTAAGATCCCACATGCCTTGTGGCCAAAAAATCAGAACAGAAACAATAGAAGCAATATAGAACAAATTCAATAAAGACTCTAGAAATGGTCTACATAAAAAAAAAAAAATCTTAAAAAAATATTATGATTACTGAAATTAAAAGCTCAGTTTAAAAATTATAAGTCAAAATGGCCTCCCCAAAATAGAATAAAATGTCCAAAACAGAGGAGATTGTCAAAGAGAATAATTTAATAAATGCCATATCTCAGTAAAAGGCGTTTTTAAAAGAGGTAAGAAATTATATAAAAAATGAAGCAAGACATAAATCTTTATAGATCAAAGGGATCCTCCGGATGCCAAGCAGGAGGACCAAAACTCCAACCTAGAAACATCATTGTGAAAGTCAGGAAAACAGGTCGGGTCGTGTAAAGGAAGCACAATTTGACTGGTATCAGACTTCTCGTTAGCAACTGCAATTTCCATCACAGGGTGTTTTCAGTTTCCACAAGATTTCAGCTCACAAGACTTTCCTAGGTCATACCTGGTACCTCTGTCCTGAACACCACAGGGCAGCTTCCTCTTCTGAGAGTGTTCCTGCAGCAGTCCCTGTAGCAGTTCAAACAAGCAGACGAGATGACCATGTGAGGGCAGGAGCCGTCCTGGGTTAAAATGCCTTGTATTCTGTAGGAGCCAACATTTCTGGAAACATACACTTTCCAGGATGCCTGATAGGACCATGTCCAGTTATGAGAGTCACCACAATCAGGAAACCCAAAGCTATGGCTTCCTATAACATAATTTTAATTCTTCCAATCCATAGATAATTTACTGGTTGGGAGATTCTTTCATCATAATCAGTGTTGCCTAGCAACATAATTGCTATACTGTCACACTAAGGGAACAAAGCTATAGAGATTTAACCAAATAGAGAAGGGAAAAAGGATTTTTTAAAAACCTTCATCCACAGCCACTTTGAATTAAATTAGAAGACAGTGGGGCAGTACAATTAAAACATGGGGGGAAGTGATTTTGAATCTATAAATCTAGGACTAGCCAAAGTATCAATTCAGGATAAGCAAGTAGTCAGAAAATATATTCCTTACCTACTCTTGTATGAATTCTACCAAATCAAGAGTGAAAAAAAGGAAGACAGTGTTGTATAGGGTGTAAGAAAAAGTGAGACTCACTCAGTCCTCTACGGAGAAATTCTGGATGACAGCTCTGTGATAGGTCTAGCAAGTAATAGTTCAACTTTTAGAATAAAAACCAGTGGATTAAAAAAAAAATCAAATGAAGTACAAGGAATAACTAGGATGAATAAGAAGTTAAAAGATATTTGTGATAGAGTGAAGGAGTATAGTTTTTCCTTGGAGGAGCAAAAATGCAACTTGAAATTCTTAACTTCAATATATGTAAAAAAGGATTGGGTTAAATATGAAATGAATTTAAAATTGGGCATGAATTTTATTAATTATTGGCATATCATCTATTGGACTCATGTTTTTTAGAGTATTTTTTAATGAGTACTCATGAAGATTAACACATTATGACTTTTATTCTTACCTCAGGGTCCTCCAAGAGATCAAACATTTAAATAGTTTTTTAATAGAATAAAACTCATTCTATTTCATAATGACCATACGGGTCTATTGCATTTTTATAAATTTTAAAATACACATAGGATCTTTATGGACTTTATATATCTTGCTTTCTTATTACCCTAACAGTAATTTTAACAAGTATTTCCAACTGTGCTAAAAATGAGTAAAACAATGAGAAAGCAGAAGAATCAGTCAGTTCAGTTCAGTCTCTCAGTCGTGTCCGACACTTTGTGACCCCATGAATTGGAGCATGCCAGGCCTCCCTGTCCATCACCAATTCCTGGAGTTCACTCAGACTCACGTCCATCGAGTTNGGAACTGAAGAATATATATATATATATATATATATACATATATATATATATATATAAAAGCATGCTATTCTGCACTTAGTTGTTTAACTCCACTTCACTTCACTTCAGTTCCCCAGTCATGTCCGACTCTTTGTGACCCCATGAATCACAGCACGCCAGGCCTGCCTGTCCATCACCAACTCCTGGAGTTCACTCAGACTCACATCCATCGAGTCAGTGATGCCATCCAGCCATCTCATCCTCTGTCGTCCCCTTCTCCTCCTGCCCCCAATCCCTCCCAGCATCAGAGTCTTTTCCAGTGAGTCAACTCTTCGCATGAGGTGGCCAAAGTACTGGAGTTTCAGCTTCAGCATCATTCCTTCCAAAGAAATCCCAGGGTTGATCTCCTTTAGAATGGACTGGTTGGATCTCCTTGCAGTCCAAGAGACTCTCAAGAGTCTTCTGCAACACCACAGTTCAAAAGCATCAATTCTTCAGCATTCAGCTTTCTTCACAGACCAACTCTCACGTCCATACATGACCACTGGAAAAACCGTAGACTTGACTAGACGGACTTTTGTTGGCAAAGTAATGTCTCTGCTTTTGAATATGCTATAGTCATGTCCAGCTCTTTGCGACCTTATGGACTGTAGCCCGCAAGGCTCCTCTGTCCATGGGGATTCTCCGGGCAAGAACACTGGAGTGTATAGTCATTTCCTTCTCCAGGAGATCTTCCCAACCCAGGAATCGAACCAGAGTTTCCTGCATTGCAGGAGGATTCTTTACCAGCTGAGCTACCAGGTAATCCCATATATAACCATGTATATAATTATATATGTACATATATATATATGCTATTATATGTCTCTATAAGCATATATATATATATATATTGCATATTAAGAAAGAAAAACAAAATGAGATATGGTAATGGGACTGAACACAGAAGAGATGGTACATGAAGTGCCAGAATAGTAGTTTTGTACTAAACCTTGATGGTAATCATTCCAAATTGGAGAAAGACATCAGAGAATTCCAAGAAGGAAAGCTCCAAAAAGCAAAACAAAACAAAACAAAACAAACAAAAAAATCTCCTTAATAATACTGGATATATTTGACCATGTGATAAATAATATTAAGAGAGATTTTAAAATTCAGTTGGAAGTTTGGGAAAAATTAGTGATAGATTCCAAAAATTAAGAGAAGAGCAAATTTTTAAAAGACACAGTATTAATATGCTTCTTAAAGAACACACTATGCTACCAAAAAGGAAACATAATCCTATTTACTATCTAGCTCAGCAATGATCAGTATTTACATAGTGATAAAAAGATTAATATAATTTTGATTTAATAAAAATATGATATAAAATATGAGCAAGATGAAAAGAAGAAATAAAGGTATGGATTGGCTTAGTGTTATATCTATATTTTCTAGTAGAGGAAGTCAGTGGATAATGTTTAAAATTAACAAATCAGAGAATGGAAGTTAAAGTGCATCAAGAAATATGAAAGCAATACAACAAAGAAAAATATCTAGGAGAGTTGAATTTATTGCCTCTGTTGAAAAAGATTCAAAAGTTGAATCGAAGACTGCTGTTTTTCATTATACTCCATGTACTACTTGGCTTTCTAAAATATGTGCTTGCTTTTGTTTGAATAATAAAAAATATGTTACTAAAAGTGACTTTCAATTACATTTAGTTTTTAAAGCAATCACCATATGAATTCTAATACTAACTAAAGAGGTCATTGAGTTAAAGTACTTATTCTACTAATTTAATTAAATACATTCTTTTATCATAAAGTACTTACTAGAAATCTACATACACATAGACATTTACAGTTACTCAGGACAAAATTGCAATGTCATTGCATTTGACATTGAACTTAAGTTGGTTCTTGTATTGAAAGGTATAAAAAATTCAAAATTAATTCAAAAAATTAAAATTATGGTTCATTTATGATTACAAAATTGAACTTTTTAAAAACAAAATAAAGCATTTTTCTCTAGAAGCAGTTATTTGAAAAAATGACTTGAATCTGATGTTAGGAAGCCTACAATGTCTAAGAAGAGTCCAATACATTAAAAATAAAATCTTTAATGTACTCTATGTTAAGAATGAAAGAAAAGCATGAACAGAACACAGGGAGTGGTAGGGCACAAATAAATTGATGGATCGAATGTGTAATTAGAAGTTGTGAGAAAAGGGTGGACATTTGAGAATGAGCAGCTCTATTAAGTTAATTCAATCAGGTGAAAACATACAAATGATGAAAATTAGGGAGATGGAAAGTTAGGGTTGGTGGTGAATCATGAGTTTGAGGAGTTAGTGGATATTCAGTTAGTGTCCGATCTCCTTCGTGTCCGATTCTTTGCAACCCCAGGAACAGCAGTACTCCAGGCCTCCCTGTCCATCACCAACTGCCAGAGTCTACCCAAACAGTGGATATTAAGCATATATGTGGAGAAGGCAATGGCATCCCACTCCAGTACTCTTGCCTGGAAAATCCCATCGACGGAGGAGCCTGGTAGGCTATAGTCTATGGGGTCGCTAAGAGTCAGACACAACTGAGCGACTTCACTTTCACTTTTTACTTTCATATATTGGAGAAGGAAATGGCAACCCACTCCAGTGTTCTTGCCTGGAGAATCCCAGGGATGGGGGAGCCTGGTGGGCTGCTGTCTATGGGGTTGCACAGAGTCGAACATGACTGAAGCGACTTAGCAGAAGCAGCAGCAGCAAGCATATATGTATGTATAAATATAGTAATATGTAGCTGGGACTTCCCTGGTGGCACAGTGTTAAAGAATCTGCCTGGCAATGCAGGAGATGTGGGTTCAATCCCTGGGTTGGGACGATCCAATGGAGGAGTAAATGGCACCCCACGTCAGTATTCTTGCCTGGAGAATCCCATGAACAGAGCCTGGCAGAATACAGTCCATTCATAGGGTTGCAAGAGTCAGACACAGCTGAGTGACTAAACATGCACACACGTATATATGGTTGGCTTGCATCAAAAACTCAGTTCAGTTCAGTTCAGTTCAGTCACTCAGTCGTGTCCGACTCTGCGACCCCATGAATCACAGCACACCAGGCCTCCCTGTCCATCACCAACTCCCGGAGTCCACTCAGATTCACGTCCATCGAGTCGGTGATGCCATCCAGCCATCTCATCCTCGGTAGTCCCCTTCTCCTCCTGCCCCCAATCCCTCCCAGCATCAGAGTCTTTTCCAATGAGTCAAGTCTTCGCATCAGGTGGCCAAAGTCTGGAGTTTCAGCTTTAGCATCATTCCTTCCAAAGAAATCCCAGGGCTGATCTCCTTCAAAATGGATTGGTTGGATCTTCTTGCAGTCCAAGGGACTCTCAAGAGTCTTCTCCAACACTACAGTTCAAAAGCATCAATTCTTTGGCACTCAGCCTTCTTCACAGTCCAACTCTCAGATCAATACATGACCACAGGAAAAACCATAGCCTTGACTAGACGGACCTTAGTTCGCAAAGTAATGTCTCTGCTTTTGAATATGCTATCTAGGTTGGCCATAACTTTTCTATGGACACAAATTTGAGCAAACTGTTGGAGAGAAGCCTGGTGTGCTGCAGTCCACAGGGTTGCAAAGAATCAGACATAACTTGGTGACTGAACAACAGCAACTATAGCATCGCCTAGAAAAAGTAGAAAGAAATAAATATCTCTTTTATATACAACTGTAAATGATGAGAGTTTATTTTATTATATTTGCTGATTATGAAAGACATTATATATATTATAGATTATTTAGAAAATGAGAAAAAGGTAAAAAAAAGCCCCAATAAAAATTGTTTGTAACCCCATTACACAGAAATATCAAGCTAATTAGTACACTGTAGGTACCATGTGGGTAGGAACAATGTCTGCCTTATTCACACTATATTTCCAGTATCTGGCAGAGTGTATGGAACAAAACAAATACTTGACACCTGTTTGTTAATTCATTTGTACCTTTTTTTGGTTCATTTCACCATCTTTTTCTATGCATATTAGATGTATTAAGTGTGGATAGTTTATGTTTTGTTTTTAATATCAGAGTATATCATTAAGTAGTCTTAGAAGACAGGATCAATGGTGAATGTATAATGATACATTGTATGTATATATCATAATTTAGAAAAGTGTGCTTTACATAATATATGCTGTACTCTTTTTAATTTGAATTGAAATCGAAAGCATTTCATTTAATCCCAAGTAATTAAACAAAATGTCCATGACTCTTGTTTTTGTAGCATAGCTTTAATTTATGAGGTTTCCGTAGCTTCATTTTTGAGACAGAATGGTGGCATGGCAAGAACTGGACAGAGAGAATTCAATGTTCTTTTTCTAAAACTTACTAGCCCTGTGGTCTTCTGCAAATTATGAACTTCCAGAAGTCATTTCCTGTTCTGTGATAATGGGGGATTAGTAAACATTTCCCTATAGAGTTGTTGTAATGATGAATTTTTAATTAGTATGTAACAAGAATATGCCATACTAAATGCTACACTTTCCAAACTGTGCCTGGCACATAGCAGGATCACACAGTGTTAGCTCTCATTCATTCTTTAACTACCTTAGGCAGAATAGTGTTTTCCAATGCAACACCTATTCCTAATAGCAAATTGAAATTTATAGTCTTGAAGCAGGAAGAGGAAGAAAGGATAGAACAAAGGAAACAGGAATCTTTTTTATTACCAAGTCTGACAAGAAGAAACCAAGCATCAGGTTCTAAAAGCTTATCACCAATGGTCTGATTGTAGCTAAGTTCATCAGTTTCAATGAAAGTAGATAACTATACCTTCAGGACTTTATACAACAGAATAGTCTATGAAAACTTTCAACCAAAAATTACAGAACATGTTTCTCCATGTTTAAGTACGGTTTTAAGTTCTGAATACCCACATTTGTAGACAATGTAATGTTTGGAAATGGATGAATCCCTGGAGCTCATTTAATCCAAGATCTCCATTTTAGAGATGAGGAAATGAAGACTCCAAAAGATCAGCTTGCTTGACCATGGTCAAAGAGATTAAGTGACAAAGCTAGCATGAGTCTAAAGCATTGTTATTATTCTATACATCATCTGTTATACGCAATGATATTGAAATATAAATACTCAATCTGAAACTCATACATCATTTTTATATATCCTTTATACTTCATATGCATATTCATACTTTCTGCAAGCATTTGCAAATCTGACCAAGATATTTCTTTTGAAGATTTTGATAATTAGGTAATCAGCTCTGGATATGAAAATGGGTGGCCTTGAGCCATCTGGTCTTGATTGTAAATTAATTTAAAAGAGTGAAGATAAATAGGGTTCCAGATGAATAGAGATTAGAAGAAGGTCACCATCTTTTGGTGTTAAAAAAATCACTGATACTCATTCAATGGACTGTATAGAAATTTTAGATGCATATTTATATTCTTTGTTTTTCAGTAAGTTCAGTTTAGTTCAGTCATTCAGTCGTGTCCGACTCTTTGCGACGCCATGAATTGCAGCACGCCAGGCCTCTCTGTCCATCACTAACTCCTGGAGTTCACTAGACTCACATCCATCGAGTCAGTGATGCCATCCAGCCATCTCATCCTCTGTCGTCCCCTTTTCCTCTTGCCCCCAATCCCTCCCAGCATCAGAGTCTTTTCCAACGAGTCAACTTTTTGCATGAGGTGGCCAAAGTACTGGAGTTCGAGAATTTTATTTCCTATAGGAATCATAGAATATTAGATATCACAGAACCTAACTGCTTTATTTTTCAGATAACAAAATTGAGACTGATCAAAATTAATGAGTTTCCTAGGATCATTTTACCAGTTAGTGAAAGGAAAAGCAATTATCAAGTGGTACTTACTTTACAGGACTTCCCTAGTGGTTCAGATGGCAAAGAATCCACCTGCAATGAGGGAGACCTGGGTTCAGTCCTTGGGTTGGGAAGATCCCCTGGAGAAGAGATTGGCAATCCATTCCAATATCTTGCCTGGAGAATCCCATGGACAGAGGAGCCTGGCAGTCTACAGTCCCTGGGGTTGCAATGTGTCAGACACGACTGAGCACTTTCACTTTACTTCAGTTCAGTTCAGTTCAGTCGCGCAGTCGTGTCCGACTCTTTGCGACCCGATGAATCGCAGTAAGCCAGGCCTCCCTGTCCATCACCAACTCCCGGAGTTCACTCAGACTCACGTCCATTGAGTCCATGATGCCATCCAGCCATCTCATCCTCGGTCGTCCCTTTCTCCTCCTGCCCCCAATCCCTCCCAGCATCAGGGTCTTTTCCAATGAGTCAACTCTTCGCATAAGGTGGCCAAAGTACTGGAGCTCAGTTTTAGCATCATTCCTTCCAAAGAAATCCCAGGGTTGATCTCCCTCAGAATGGACTGGACTTTTAAAAAATATTTTGTCAAGTACTTTTATAGATAATTATTTTTCATTATCTATAATATCAGTATTATTTCCCACATTTACTCTTTGAAGAAGCAGGTATTTCTAATCACTGGATCTCAGAAATACATCTGCTACTTCTAAGATGTATATATATTATACATCTCAAGTATATATATTAGATATCACAGAATCCAACTGTGTTATACTTATACACAGAATCCAACACCATATATACTAGAGAAGAGGTGGAGCTTAGATTCAAATTCTTATCTTTAATGTACAATTTTCAGACATTATTTTAGATGGGGACATGTTCTCATGTATTTTACTTATCAGATAAACCTACTGATGTGTTATATTTCTAAAGAAGTAATATAGCAAACTGAATGTGCATATGTGGCATAATATTCCATCTGTATTGTGAATGCAAGTAAGAACTGAGCTGGGTCAATGTCTTTAAAAACTTTGGTCAAATAACAGAAAACTTCTACATCAACAGATTATACTTAAAAGTAAAGATCTGAAATCTACTTTTAAACTTAATATTAAATATAATGTTTTTATAAATAATCTTTGTACTGTGGGGCAAAATTGTCATTTGTATTCTGTGTTATATTTACTATATGAACCTTTCCTTTGGAGGACATAATTTATCTTATATATCCAGATCCATGTACTAAACAAGCAGTACAGGCTGCTATACTAGCAATTATTTTAAACTAGACCACACATCTGTTTTCAACGTCATCTGCTTTGCCAACTTATGTTCAGTCAACATAGAATGAATTGGACTCCATGACCTTTCAATGAACCATATGATTTTGTTACACATATTAGTTTCAAAAGGATTTACTTTTCCAAAGTCATGCTGTATGTGTAATACTATATAGGTAGGGGAATTTTAATGGACATTAAACATTTAGAGAAAGGCATTATGCATAATATTTAAAATAAAATAATTGATTATCTATGATATATTTTTCAATCATATGCACAGCAGTTTTATATAGGAGAAAAGGATTTTTATCAACAATGATGACTGGAACACGCCATACAACTCAGTGGGTATGAGCCAAATCTCTCATCTAATTTTATACATATGAGAATATTCTAGATATTAAAAGTCAGTGACAAGAAAAACTGTTTTCCTATGTAATCTGAAAAATCACTAGTTAAGTCATAAAATTATTTTGTTTTTAGAAAAAATACATATACTCATCTATTGCATACTCTTATACACATTTCTCAAGGATTGCAGTTTAATGAAAAAGAATGTTGTACAAGAAGGTCTATCATAATTCTAGAGAAACATGGCTCATTTGCCAGTTTTTTGTGGGTGATCCCAACTCAGAAGAACCTTAATTTTAAGCCCTCAGTTAATAGATGTCACTCATTTAGTCTAAGACATGTATAAATTAGGATATAAACCAAGAATTCAAGCTGTCTTCTATCATAATTAATTATACAAATATTTCCATATATATCTAGTCAAGGAACAAAAGGGAGTCTAAGGTGTCTTCATAGATTGAAGTATAAGAGTTCCCTCTTAGGTATGGGATACTTGTCAATGGCAAGTAACTTTCAAAAAGATCAATAAAAGGTAAGGCTGGGTTTGAAGCTTTCTTATCAAACAGTGAAATGGGTTTTATTCCATGGCTATTATAAATAACCTGAGAAGACAGGCAGTGACAGCTAAGAAGGGGGAAAATTATTATAAAATAATAAATTATAATTATTATTTATTGGGAACTTACTATGTACTAAGAATTCTGTTTCCAGTATGTCTTCAAGAGCTTAGAAATGACATTTATAGGAAGGGGAGGAAACTTTAGAGTGTGTGGTTTCCGAGTGTTTTAAGTATGAAGAGCCATTTTCTAAAATATTTTTTGACTCTCCAATATAATAGTACTCATATTTTATTATTGGTGGAATCATAAAACAGCATGGCCAAAAGCTATGTTGAATTTAGTGATACTTTTAGTTAATTTATGTTGTATAATCACAATAACATCTATATAAATTTTTTAAAAATCACATATATTTCCATATGATATGAGGAGTTTCATACACCTATATACACACATATGGTGCATATGCTTACATTGATAGTAGTACATTGTTGTTGTTGTTGTTCAGTCACCCAGTTGTAACTGACTCTTTGTGACCCCATGGAGAAGGTAATGGCACCCCACTCCAGTACTCTTGCCTGGAAGATCCCATGGATGGAGGAGCCTGGTAGGCTGCAGTCCATGGGGTCGCAAAGAGTTGGACATGACTGAGCGACTTCACTTTTGCTTTTCACTTTCATGCGTTGGAGAAGGAAATGGCAACCCACTCCAGTGTTCTTGCCTGGAGAATCCCAGGGCCGGGGGAACCTGGTGGGTTGCCGTCTATGAGATCTCACAGAGTCAGACACGACTGAAGCGACTTAGCAGCAGCAGCAGCAGCATGGACTGCAGCATGTCCAAGCTTCCCTGTCCCTCATCATCTCCCAAAGTTTGCCCAAGTTCTTGTCCATTGCCTTGGTGATGCCATCCAGCCATCTCATCCTCTGATGCCCTCTTCTTCTTCTGCCCCTAAGCTTTTTCAGCATCAGGGACTTATCCAATGAGTCAGCTGTTTGCATCAGATGACCAAAAAACTAAAGCTTCAGCTTCCGCATCAGTCATTCCAATGAGTATTTAAGGTTGATTTCTCTTAAGATTGACTGGTTTGATCTCCTTGCTGTCCAAGGGACTCTCAGGAGTCTTCTCCAGCACCATAGTTGAAAGGCATCAGTTCTTTGGTGCTCTGCCTTCTTCTTTATGGTCCAGTTCTCACAACCTGTATGTGACCACTGGGGTGACCGTAGCCTTGACTATGTGGACCTTTGTTGGCAGAGTAATGCCTCTGTTTTCAGCACACTGTCTAGGTTTGTCATCGCTATCATGCCAAGAAGCAATGGTCCTCTGATTTCATGGCTACAGTCATCATCTGCCATGATTTTAAAGACCAAGAAGAGGAATCTGTCGCTGCTTCCACCTTTTCCCCTTCTATTTGCCATGAAGTAATGGAGCCAGATGCCATGGTCTTAGTTTTTTTTAATATTTATAGTACATATATATAACTATATAATGATATATATATTATGAATATGTATAGCATATTAAAATGCACATAATGCATAACCACATATTTAAATGAAATATTATGATCCAGTCATTCTACAGTCAATCTTCAAAGGCATGTGGATAACTATGCCTTGAAATAAACTTGAGGCCATCCAAGGTGAGAACCACTGTCTTAATTTTTGTTTATTTTTCTATGTTGGATGGTTTTCTCTTTATTTTTTTTTATACCCCCATGACTTATTTTTTAAATTTATTAAAAATTTTTTTTACACTTTAAAAGTTAATTTTCATTTATAGTTATTATAAAATACTGTCTGTATTCCCAGTCTTGAGTAATACATCCTTGAGCTTATCTTATACCCAATAGTTTGTACTTTCTATTCTCCCATCTCTATATTGCCCCTCCCCCTCTTCCTACAGGTAACCAATGTGAGAAGACTCTCCATATCTGTGTCTTGTTCGTTTATATAATAAGTACTAGTTTGGTGCATTTTTTTAGATTTCACGCATGTGATATCATACAGTATTTATCTTTCTCTGACTTACTTCACTTACCATGATGCTCTCCAACTCCATCCATACTGCTATAAATGGCAAAATTTTTCCTTCTTTTAATAGTTGAGTGGTAGTCCATTGTATATATAAAATCTCACAGCTTTTTTATCCATTCATCTGTTGATGGACTCTTAGGTTATTTCCATGTCTTGGCAATTGTAAATAGTGCTACTATGAACATTGGGGTATATGTATCCTTTCAAATTAGTGTTTTTGCTTTTTTTCTGTATATATATCCATGAGTATAATTGTTGGGTCTTAGGGTAGTTCTATTTTTAGTTTTTTGAGAACTCTTCATAGTGTTTTCCACAGTGGCAGCACCAACTAACATTCCCACTAACAATGTACAAGGGTTCCCTTTCTCCACATCCTTGCCAACTTGTTTGTGAGAATCACTCTTTTCAAGGAGGATTTTTACTATAAAGTGGTGCTTTGGTTCTGCACATCATGGACAAGCCCACCAAGGTTCAAAATTTTTTGCTATTTTGCTGATTTCAAAGCCATTTTATTGAAACTCTTTAGAATTTTTCTTTGTTGTTGTTCAGTTGCTAAGTCATGTCTGACTCTTTGTGACCAACAGGATTCCCTGTCCTTCACCTGAGTTTGTTCAAACTCATGTTCATTGAGTCAGTTTTATTCTTCTAAGAAAGTGTCATTATCTTTAAATCTTGTCAATGTCATTGTCATTAAAGTCTTCCATTCTTGCATGAGATAAGCTTTCCCTTCAACTTCCTCTATATCTTAAGCCCTCCATTTCTATATTTTAAATAAAGTGAAAGTGAAGTCCCTCAGTCGTGTCCGACCCTTTGTGACCCCATGGACTGTAGCCTATCAGGCTCCTCCGTCGATTTTCCAGGCAAGAGTGCTGGAGTGGATTGCCATTTCCTTCTTCAGGGGATCTTCCCGACCCAGGAATCAAACCCAGGTCTTCGGCATTGCAGGCAGACACTTTACCATCTGAGCCACCAGGGAAGCCCCCAAATATTTTAAAGATATTTTTTAAATTGAAAAGACTGGGATTTCTCAGAATATTTCAGTTTTTCTACCTGGTTTTTTTTGTTGTTGTTGTTGTTGTTTCTTTTTTTCCACTAATTAGGATTTTCTAACTAAATGTGTGTCTAGGTGTGTATAAAAACATTATATTTGTGCAGCAAATATAATTTCCACAAAGATTATCTTTCTTGATCTCTTTATAATTTTCTCTTTGGAGAGTTTAGTTTCCTAAGGCTATTGAAATAGCTTTCTTAAAATTATTTCTCCTATTTATTTTCTTATACTTTCTAAAAAATTATCTTATTTCTATCTATTTATAAGCACTTCTTTTAAAGTTGCAACTCTTACCTAAAGGTAAAAACTGAATGTCAGTGTATTCTGATTTTCCTGATGAGTAACCCATAGCTCTTTTCCACCTCAGCAAAGAATGTAGACTTTTAAATGAATAGGTAATCAATGTACATAAGTAAATGCTGTTCTATGGAAACCTTTTAAAGCAATAAGGATTCTCATATATCTGAAGAGATTCAATTATTACCTGGTTTGAAAGACAAAGGTCCTGATCGAAGTCACACAGGATCCCAGAAATAGAAAGAACCTTGGAAGTAAATTTAGTGGTGGAATTCACTTTATCACTTTTGGAGTCACGAAGAATAGATCTATTCTCTCTTTCTTATTATAGTCTTCTAACAATTTCAACCCCACAGTCATGTCTGTTTTCTAGTCTCTTTTTATCTAATCTTATATGACGTGGTTGCTAATTGCTTCCTTCAAACTTGCTTAAAGCAAATCTATCAGGAGTGGCTGGAGCATAGCAGTATAGATAAGGATCATCACCTCCCTTATCTAGAAACTAGACCACCATTAATGCAACCCTAGAAAGCATTAAGTTCTGTGGCAGATGAATCCCCTAATTATGAGCTTGTTAACATCCCCACTTTCACTCTGTATTTGTGTAGTTTCCCATCCGTGCCTCCAAACTCTTGTCCATAAAGCCTTTGAATTTTCTGTTACTAAGAAAAGAGATATGTACTTTATTGTCATCTGGGAATTCTTTTGAGACTGAGGAAGGTAATTTTCTAGACCAAAAGAAGAAGGAAGGATTTCAATTCAATTCTTCTGAAGTTGAAACTCAGACAATAGGATAAGAATGAGAACTGCAGATACTTTGGTCTTCTCTTTATTCCACTACCTATTTGAGTTGATATGTCTTGGATTGTCAAAATTAGAATTCTGTGAAAAATGATGCCATTCAGATTTGGGTTTAGATTTTATTTCATGGATTCATGAGAAATGATGGTTGTATATTATTCTGAGAATATAAGTGGTTTTCCTGGTCAGTCCTGATGATTTAGCATGTTCACCCTGCAAAACTCAAATAAATAAAATTCCTATGCCCAAATGATTTGATTGACACTGTGGGTAAGCAAATGTCTTCATAACTAATTGTACCTTTCCCAGACTTCTCTATTTCTGCAGCATATAGGTACAAGCATACATATTTGTTTGTGCAAAAATTTTCTAGTGTAAATGTGTACCTATGTAAATACATCTGTACTGTAGAAAACTGTGCTTTAGTTATTTCCTCCTAATTGTGTATTCAGTTTTGTTTTCTTGGCCACTTACAACTGGATATCTTTTATATTCATGAAAATTCGGCAAAGCATATTTGAAAAAGCATTTACTTTCAAGCACATTGAAATGTATCTCACTATTCTCATATTTGTGTTATCCACAGTACTATGTTTTTATTGCCACCTGGGATTACTTAATAATCCAAAAAAGGAATGGAAGCAACATGATATCTAATTATTCCACTGGTAAGGAATGTTTGGATCAAGCAAGCATAAATGATTCTCATCATGAGAAAATGCATTTAATGTGAAGGTTAATATCTAAATTGCAGGGGTTGGGGGATGGGTTGAAGAGAAACACAGAGAGATATACACAGCGGCTGAAACTGAAATTTATTAACACTTGTAAAAACCCCGTTAAGATCCTTCAATTTATGGCAGTTAAGCAAGTTTACATGCTGGAATCACTTGAGATTTCACATCTAAGGCAGATCATTTGCTGTTTTATGAATTATCAGAAGTTTAAGAGACAGATACTTACAGCATAGCGTCACATTTTGTCAGAAACCTGATTTTCATATTCATCTGAGATCTACTTACTGCTTTTGACAAGAGTGATTTCAGGGAAATAACTCACTTATTTACAGTGCTACAGGAAAAAAAAAAAGAAACAGGAAACTATTAAAAAAAAAAAAAAGAAAAAAATCTTCCTGTCCTCCTTGGCATTAATGTGAAGAAGTAGACATTTATAAGATTAAATAATCCAAACAAAAGTATGATATTAATGTTAAATTAAAAGGAAAATAAAACTTGGCTATAAAGGGTAATTTGTAATAAAGATAGCATCTTTTTTTTCTCTTATTTCCTTGGGCTCAGCAGAAAATCAGGAGAACATATGCTGATCTATGATTTGCCAGCCTTGCATTAGGAATATTTTAGTCAAGAGGCAAGGCATTAAGCCAAATTTCCTGGAAAAAATAAAAGAAAACTAACTTGAAGTCTAATGTAACTTTGCTTTAACAAACCTGCTATTTTAAGAAGAATACCTCACAACATCCAAATATTTGGGTGAAAATCATATTGTTTGGGGGGTTTTCCAAAGAGAGATTTTTCAAACTCCTGAGTGTAGCAACTTAAGCTGTTGGGTTGTCATATTGCTACCTAGCCATTTTGGAGACTGAGAAAGAAAAGTCAGGAATGCTGATCCTTTCTTTATTTAGAATTATTATTTCTTTGTTTAGAATTAGAATATTTTGTTTACAGTAGATTTTTGGCATTAATCTTGATTTTTCAAAGATATTGCATTAAAATGCTATTTATGTTGATGACTGAGACTTTGGTGCCCTCAAATTCAAATTTTGTGCCTAAGACAAATGCTGTACTTGCCTTATCTAGAAGGGGTGTGTGTGTGTGTGTAGGCACATATACATATACATACTCATATTTTGGAAGATGTTATTCATATATCACTTGATTTTTTTTCATTTTCTACTTCAGTTCAGTTCAGTTCAGTTGCTCAGTCATGTCCGACTCTTTGCGACCCCATGAATCGCAGCACGCCAGGCCTCCCTGTCCATCACCAACTCCCGGAGTTCACTCAGACTCACGGCCATCGAGTCCATGATGCCATCCAGCCATCTCATCCTCTGTCGTCCCCTTCTCCTCCTGCCCCCAATCCCTCCCAGCATCACAGTCTTTTCCGTTGAGTCAACTCTTCACATGAGGTGGCCAAAGTACTGGAGCTTCAGCTTAAGCATCATTCCTTCCAAAGAAATCCCAGGGTTGATCTCCTTCAGAATGGACTGGTTGGATCTCCTTGCAGTCCAAGGGACTCTCAAGAGTCTTCTCCAACACCACACTTCAAAAGCATCAATTCTACTAGTGAGCTTCAAGAACAGATAATTATTATACCTCTTGATAAGCATTTTTCTCGTACTTGCATGTTAAGTCTTCCTCTAGGCCTCGTTCCATGTTGATTAACTTCAGAATCTTTAGTTGTTTCATACTTTAACTCTTAATTTTTAGGGCTCCAAAATACATTTTCTTCACATCTTGCAAACAATTTCATACTAGGGGAAAGATCTGCTCTCAGGCCTTTTACTTTTTTGTATCATTGTGTTGTAGTTGATTTTTAAAAAATTGTGTCAGGTCTAGTTATTTTCCTTTCTCATTTCCCTCCCTGTAGTTAGGGGAGGTATGCGTCCTCCTGGTCTCCTTGAGGAGCAGGTTATTGGCTGAGGGCTTTGTGTGCTGAGTAAGGTGGTGTGTGTGGGTATGCGTGGGAGTAGATCTCTGCAAATCAACATTGTATGAACATTTTACACAGGCTCATCAGGCTTTTGGAGTGAGACTAATCTTCATTCTTTGATCTGAGACCCCTTAGTTTTAGATACTTAGGAACAACACACATTTAAAAAATAAAAAGCCATCTGATACTGGTCTCATCATATTTCTGCCTCTTTTCCCTAGAAATTTCAAATATAGAGTTTTTACAACAATAAAATCTATGGAGGAAGGATGAAAGAGTTGTTCCCCCAAAGAAGTTTCCACCAACCTTCTTTGGGTGAAAGAAGTTGAAAGTCCTTCCACCAAAGAAGTCTGTGACAAATTCTAAATAGTTCTTTCACCACCAGACTTACATATACCTAAATTTTCTCGGTTTTCTTTTGGCAAAATTTATTCTTCAGTACTCCAGAGTTACTTCACCAACTTTATTCTAGTTGTAACTGATTGTTTTGGCAATTTACTCAGTTGCTTTGGATTTCATTGCCACATTTCCAAGAATCTGGAATTTCCTTTACCCTTTGGAGCTTAATGAGAATCTTCTTTCTGTTGAATTGTTATGTCACTGGTAGAAATGTTAAACGACCACAGGTTCAGAGCTGACCCTTGAGGAACTGTGCACCATTTGTTGTGTGTCCCTAGGTTGACACTGATCCATTGATAACCTCTCTCTGGGTCTGACTTTCCAGCTGGTTTTTCACTCACCTCATAACTAAATGGTTCAGACCTTGTTTTTCCACTTAATTGATGTATGTTGTGTGGGGCAGAATCAAAGACTCTGTTAAAACTTAAGATTGACTGTATCTCTGGCTTCTTTGGGTCAGTCAGAACTCCCACAAGGATATCAGCCTGGTCAGACTAGACATATTCTTGTCAGTGCCATGTTGGTTTTCTTATCAAAGGGTTTGCTATCTCATGGGATAATTTCAGTATTTTTTCCTAAGTATCAAAACCCTGCTGAAATTACAATACAGACTTCAGCTACACTGTAAATTCAAAATGCAGGAGTAGCTTTTTTTTTTTTTCTTTTTAAGATACAAAAGAACAATGGCCATTCTTTTAATGCATTCAGCCAAAGTTCATGGAGTTTAGGGAAGACAATTTCTGGTTAAAAAAAAAAGAAAAAGAAAAAGAAATCAGGCCTTTTGAAAGAGTTTTCCGGAATATGTCCACACCATTTCTCTCTTCATTCCTGTCTACTTTTTTCTTGGACTTGGCCTATATTGACAGTCATTCAAGTAAGAAATTACCCCATTTTGAGAGCTATAACTTCATCTTGTTCATTAATGTCTCTGCTTTAGGGTAAAAGGAATGAGTACATGAATGTCTACCTGCAGGTATAATAAAAATATATGTATCACACAGAGATGTATTATTTGTCCAGTTTATAGGGAATTCCTTGCCATGCTCAGGGAATTTAAGTATTCATTTGAAAGGAGCAGCTGTGTGGCAGTGAGCATTCTGCTGTTCTTCATTCACCGCAAAAGAGTAATTCAATTAATTTACTACCTTAAAAGATTTTGACACAACAGTGGTGTGCATGACCTACTCACGTTGGGAACAGAGGAAAATACTGCGTTTTGGCAAAAGGCTTCCGTTATTTTAATGGGATGTGATGCTGTTTAGGATTTTCTAAGGCATAGGGTATATTGAAGATTTACACTGAAAGGAAGGGAACATAACAAATTAGCATAGATGAGATGTATGCTGCTAAGTCACTTCAGTCATGTCCGATTCTGTGCTACCCCATAGATGGCAGCCCACCAGGCTCCCCTGTCCCTGGGATTCTCCAGGCAAGAACACTGGAGTGGGGTGCCATTTCCTTCTCCAATGCATGAAAGTGAAAAGTGAAAGTGAAGGTGCTCAGTTGTGTCCGACTCTTAGCGACCCCATGGACTGCAGCCTACCAGGTTCCTCTGTCCATGGAATTTTCCAGGCAGGAGTACTGGAGTGGGGTGCCATTGCCTTCTCCAGATGAGATGTATAACAATTTCCATATATTTGTCAAGGTTTCTGATTATGAGAAAATGAAACTTACTTTCCCTTTAGAGAGAATATTTTACTTCTTCCTATTTTAAGGCTAAAATTCTAGGTTTTATCCGTTGTATTTTTCAATAAAAGGTCTCACAGAAATATAGCTGAAAACACAGAATGTAATACAGATACAAACTTTCCATTAATATTTTAGATGTGAGGAGGGATAACCATGATGATGAAGCTTCCATACCTGATACAGAAGGATTCTGCCAGAGCCTGAAGAGGACAACTAAGGAGGAAGGAGCCTTGTTCTTGCCACTAAGGAGCTTCCAGTTTAGTTCTGGGAATGGATGAGGTCCTCTATTATCAACCACATTGCTGGCCAGGAATTAAAAATAAAACATAGCCTGGTATACCAGGTCATTTCAGCAACCTAAAATTGACTTCCTCTGTTCAGTCACACTCATCCTTTGTCCTAACCTTCTCTTACTTACATTGTTAGTGAGTTATTTTTCCTGTTAGGTTTCAAATTCCCTCAAAGGATAATGTTTTGATGTGAACTCAAATATCATAAATACAAAAGAAAAGAAGTACACTTAAGAGAAGCATATATGAGTTTCAAAAGCAGCTGGGAACCAGTTAAAGCAAAATCCAAGGTGCAAGGCTGACATGTATGGTCGTGCAATTGTGAACTGCACAAAGACTCTAGACCAGTGAATTGAGGCCAGCTAGGGTTCTCCTCATCAAGCCTGTGCTCATGATACTGTGCTCACCTGGTTTATTGGCTTCTGTTTGTCTTGCCAGGGTGCTTGCAGTTAGATCCTGTCCTCAAGATCTGACCTTTAAATACTTGATTAGCAGAGTGACAGAGCAGTATCTGAAATTTGCTTTAAAATCTCCAAGTTAGGATACAAAAAAAAAAAAAAAAATCAAGTAGAACTAGGAGTGCATCACTTCTTTTAACTATGCCCACTAAGGGCTCTGGTAATTCTGTGGGGAAGAGAAATGAGAAGAAGATATCTGAAGTATATAGCTGCTCTCCATTTGTAATTTATCTGATACACATTGATGACTATCATTTCAATAACCACTTAGTAAACTGACTGCAATTCCCGTCCTTAGTGTGGGTTTGCATTCACAATGATGGCTCTTACTGCCTTTATTCCCTGGGATGAAAACTTGTAAGAATTGTTTTAGAACATACTTGAAGTTGGAAGACTCCCTATGGTAATTCCAATCACCACTTAGAATGGGTAAACCAGGTAAGCAGAGTCATACAGAATGCCTGACATGGCTTGTCCCAACCAGTTGTGTCTTCTGTTAGGTAAGCTGATACTCCTGCCAGCTACTATTTGCACAGTCATGGATGGGAGTCTGCCATGGGTGCTGTGCTAGATAGAGGTGGGAGTAATTGGGGTGCTACTCAGGAAGATAGTGGGTTTAGAATGAAACGTTATAGGAGGAAGCCAGATCAAGAAAGAGGAGAAAGGCATTCTAGGTGTAAATTTCAGGCTGGAGGCTTACAGGGTGAATTTGGCAATTGTCTGTTTTACTTGGCCTGCAAAAAGTTTCTGTAAACAAGGAGATATTATGGCTGATCAAATCATAACTAGCTTAACATCTAATATCTTACCTAGCAGCTTTATTGACTTGTGTGTCCTGTCTGGCCTTGAAAAGCAGTTGAGTTTTTGAATCCTATGAGCATCTCTTTTGGAAGTAGAAATGGAAAAAGAACAATGACACTGAAAGAGAATGGACAGGAACAATCTTGAAGCATAGGTTACAATATTTAGTCACGATGCAATGAATAGTCCAGAAGTATTTTCAAAATGGTTGGGCTTAGTGAATTTTACTATGCACAACATAATCAAAAAGACCCCAGACTAATTCTAAGACTCATGATGTGTGTTTTACAAGTTGAGTACAGAGTAAATACTACAACCTGCATGTATGCTTGCATGAATAAAACAGATGGAATTGTGTCTTTGGTTATGTCTCAGAAAATTTTCTAACTCTTCTATAGTAATTAATTTAAAAAAGGAAAATAAACTTTAAATATTCCTAATGCAACAAAGCAAAAAAGTCTATTCTGTAATATTTTTCCAAATGTTGGAAGTTAGTCTTAACAAACACAGCATCATAAAACCCCAAACTATTTCTATGGTGCATAATTTGTGTTCCATGAGTATGGAGTAAATGTTATAACCTGCAGGTTACGTCTCATGTGAAGTCGAACCCATGATGGTTTGGAACTTTTCCACAAGATCACTTTTTACAGAGGTGGAGGTTTAAGGAATATATGAAAGATGTATGAGGGCTAGAAACTTCTGGGCACTACAACCAAAATGATTTAATATGAAATTCAGCTATGCAGTATCTTGGTGACTCCAATCTTACTCCTGCTGGTACTTGGGAGTTAAATGTTTGAAAATGCAATCGAAGATGATGTTCTGAAAGAGGATTAGGGCTCAGAGAACTTCAAGAATCTCCCCATGGTAGGAATATGAGAAAGTCAATTTGTGCTTGGAAGGTGTAGTTCGTCTACAGTATCCATAATTAATGAGATTTCCTTCAAGTCCCACAAGGCCCAATGGTAAAGAATCACATCTGTCAATGCAGATGTGAGAGAGGTGAGTTCAATCCTTGGGTCAGGAAGACCCCTGGAGTAGGAAATGGCAACCTACTCCAGTATTCTTGCCTGGAAAATTTCATGGATAGGGTAGCCTTGGGGCTGCAGTCCATGAGGTTGCAAAGAGTTGGACATGACTGAGCAACCAACACACACACACACATACACATATTTATGTTTGCTTTTTTGGTATGAGATTTATTCCAAATTTCTTACCATCAAACAAAATGGATATTCTAGGAAGAAACACCCCACTGATCTGGTTGACCTCAGCACCCTACTTGTTCTCTGTGTGTCTGGGGACAGGTAAGTGAGTGAGTAACCCAGTTTGAGAAACATGGTAGATTGGGCAGATCAAAGTGTTCAGAAGTGGTTTTTGCACTGGCACAGCTAAATATAATGAGGGGAAACAAAAGAGCATGCCCAGAGGAGGGCTCTATTTACAGAGCTGCTCTGCCCCTTGCCTTCATCTCAGCCACAAAACACCCACACAGGAGGCAGCCACTGGGATATAAGACACTTGTCCAGGAGAAAGGGATCTAACATTTACTCAGTGAATGAGAACAACTTTTGGTAGGTTTCAGGTACCAACAGGTTGCCCTTAAAATGTTTGCTCAGCACAGAACAGATATATAGCAGTGCCATAAGCATTCAGCTTCTGCTTTTAGCTGACTGCTTTTGCAAAGCTGTTTTCACTTTCTGTCTAAATCTTCCTGCAAAGTGCTACAGTTAACTATCCATACATCACAGATGATGTGCTCTGACAGACATGAAGAAGAATTAAAGTGAAATGCATGCAATGTTTAAAATAAAATCATCTATGTCATGAATAAGAAAAACAAAACAGATGGAATTGTGTCCTTGGTCATGCCTCAGAAGAGTTTCAAACTCCTCTAAACCACTTAATTCAATAATAATAATTAAAAACTCTCAACATTCCAAATGTACTAAAGAAAAAAGAAGCCAACCTAATTCTATGATCACATTGGAATTCGGTATCAATAATTTTACTGTCAAGAATTCACTGATGAAATGACATTTAGGTTTATGAGGTAAATCACTGAGGCAAAATAGCCATTGATTTGAATGTCACAGAACTGATGAAGTGACTTTCCATTAGTGTCCCCATGCTAAAAGAAAGATCTGGTAAGTGAATCTGTGGTCACAAAAGGGGAAACATCATATCAAATTGGATGGAGTATGTCTGTAGTGTCTTTGACACAAGTGTTTAGTTCCTCAGAAAAACATTCCAAGCAAACAATTCTTCACAGATTATTTCTCTTTCCTAGAATGAAAGAGGGATACGCTTGGTGTAATCACTTGCTCAGCTCAGAGCCACAAGAAAAGTCAAGTCTTGAGGTTGCTTTTTCAGTGGAATGCTTCAACTTGACATCAACAGGAAAGCCCAATCAGTCTTAGATTGGACGTGCTGGAAATCTTTTCCCCAAAATGACTGGTGGGGGAGGAGGGAAGAGAAGGGAAGGATTTACTCAAGATCAGGGGAGTCGAATAAACAAGCGCCATGGCAGTTTCCTGTAGGAAAGTGGAAAGATTAACCTGGTTTATATTGAGATGAGGATAGAGATTAACACAGGTTGTAGTTGATTAAACAAGAGTGAATCATTGCGCTGCCCCATGTAGACAGTCTTTAGCCATTATGTTTCATAATAACAGAGAAATCTCGAGCTCTCAGTAAGCCCCTGATTTTAGTCAGTGCGGAGGTACAGCTCAGAGACCTGCCGTCTTTGTGGTCCCTTCACCTCTACAGAATTTTCATCCAGTTCCGACTTTAAAAAAATAACACAGAAGATAATATTACAAATCTTAGTCAAGCTTTTAACTCGTGTGTTAGGAAGCTCAGGATCATTTTCAGGGTCTTGGGAGAAAAGTCGCTCTTGCCAAGTGTCCTCGGGGACCTTTATTACTGGAAGTGGGCATTGTGCCAGATGCTGCAGTGAGGCTTTATAAAAATAGACAAGATAAATGGACTTTTAGTGCAGTATTGTGTCAGACTTTAAATTTTCAGGAAATTATTTTTTTAACCTAGCTGAGAGTCAAGTCAATTTGTGAATTAGTTGAAAGGATGGCTCGATATGGGGGTAGGGGGTTTGAGGGGGGTGAGGCATCTGACATTTTAAGTCAGAAAGCCTGCCACACAAAACAGATTTCTCTTGGCAATCAAGATAACTTAACAACCATAAACACATTGTCAGAGGGAAAAATTGCATTTTGCTCTAACACAGATCATGTACAGATGACTGATTTTTCTTTCAAGTTCAAGCAGAGAAAGACTGTTTACATATCTCAACTTCTGACCCAAGCAGGCAGAACAGTCTTAGAGGTCTGAGTAGGGATGGCTGAAGAACTTTTGGATATTTCTTTGTAAAGGATGTAGCATGATGATCATGGGGTATATACACAGTCCATATTGTTGAGAATCAGAGTAAAGTTGCTGCCATAGATACTTTGTGGTATTTGTTCACTTATTATTCCCCCTCCAGAAAGATAGAACAAAGACTTTAAAAACAAAAGCAAAAACACTGTTTTATTCAATTTTAATTCATTTATTTGGAATATGATGACAGATTGTTTTTACCTGTTTCTATGGAAAGTTTTTTTTCACCCCAAGGATGTTCTCAACTGATACCTCATGTTTTATGATGATTTCATTCAATTCTCAGATCACTGATCCCTCAGATAGTAGACATAAGCTGATATTGTAAAAGACAATTGAAAATTGTCAAGAACTATCTGAGATCCAACATATTATTAATTATTTACTATTATCATTATAAACACTTTCAAAAATAAAAAAAATACAGTAGATTTTTAAAAATTCACCTGAGACCATGGCCCATCTAAGAGAGGATAGTTTAATCCAGTTGTTTTTATTTTTATTTAGTGAATGTGGAGGGGAGAGGAAAATTGCCCAACTCTCCAGCATTTTGGCATTATTTACTGCAACAAATGCGTTAATCCGGGGTGGATTTATTGAGCACTTTTTTCTTTCGGCTGCACCATGCAGCAAGTGGGATCTTAGCTCCCAAACCAGGGATTGAACCCATATCCATCCTACAGTAGAAGCACAGATTCTTAACCATCAGACCTGCAAGGAAGTCCATATTGAGCACATTTGATGTCCTCAGCGCTGTTGGATAATTCTGACAAACAGCAACAGTCCCTGGATTCCAAAAGTTTATAGCTGATTGTATAGAAAAGACCCACTTGCACTCACAGATACACAAACACACATGCTCACTGTTAAAAAAAAAAAACAAAAAACAGTACAAGACAGTAGTGAAAATAGTGAAAGAGTAGAAGTAAGCAGTGATCTATGAATATCTATTTGCAGTATGAATTTTCAAAAATCACAGAAAGATTTGTGTGTGTGTGTGTGTGTGTGTGTGTGCATGCATGTGCGTGCCCTCCTGGCAACTCTTTTTAAAGTTTAAAGATGTATTCCTTAAAGGCCCACCAAACAGGGGAGACATGTGTTTATTGAATTCATGCTATGTGCTAGGCATGTGGGCATTTATTCCCTTACATACTTGTCAGAACAATAACTGAAGTAACATTACTATGAATTCTAATTTATAGACCCAGAATGTGAGCCTCAGCTACTAAGCAAAGTAGCCAAGTTGCCCCAGCTAGCAAATGGTAGAACTGAACTATGAATCTGTACTTTTTTGGTCTTTTTTAAAAAATTGAGATATAATTAGCATATATAGGTGGCCCAGTGGTAAAGAATTTGCCTGCCAATGCAGGAGACACAGGGCTGTGGGTTCAATCCTCGGATCTGGAAGATGCCCTGGAGAAGAAAATGGCAACCCAATTTATTCCCTTACATACTTGTCAGAACAATAACTGAAGTAACATTACTATGAATTCTAATTTATAGACCCAGAATGTGAGCCTCAGCTACTAAGCAAAGTAGCCAAGTTGCCCCAGCTAGCAAATGGTAGAACTGAACTATGAATCTGTACTTTTTTGGTCTTTTTTAAAAAATTGAGATATAATTAGCATATATAGGTGGCCCAGTGGTAAAGAATTTGCCTGCCAATGCAGGAGACACAGGGCTGTGGGTTCAATCCTCGGATCTGGAAGATGCCCTGGAGAAGAAAATGGCAACCCACTCCAGTATTCTTGCCTGGAAAATCCCATGGACAGAGAAGACTGGCAGGTTACGGTCCACAGGGTTGCAAAGAGTTGGGTATTACTGAGTGACTGAGCACACGATTAGTATAAAATATTATGTTATTTTCAGGTGTAAAACATCATGATTCAGTACGTACGTACTGCAAAATGATCACTACAATAAGTCTGAACATCCACCACTACATAAGATTATTTTTCTTGTGATGAGAACTTTGAAGATATACTGTCTTAGCAACCTTCAGATATATAATATAGTATTATTAACATTAGTTACCACACTGCACATGATGGCCCAGGATTTCTTTGTCCATCTTGTCCACCCTTCCACTTCTTGAATCCATATTTTTCTGATTCAAAACCCTGTTCTCTTGTTTCCTCTGCCAGTGTTTCTCAAAATATTTGCAGATCTGAATTACAGCCTCTGGGGTAAGTGGCAAGGGAAAGGGAATATTCGCTAAAAGCAGATTATTAGGCTCCCAAACTTGCTAAACCATAGTCACCCACTAGAATTGAGGACTCTGCACTGTATAACAACTGCTTCAGTGATTTAGATGAGATGGCTGGATGGCATCACTGACTCGATGGACGCGAGTCTGAGTGAACTCCGGGAGCTGGTGATGGACAGGGAGGCTTGGCGTGCTGTGATTCATGGGGTCGAAGAAAGTCGGACACGACTGAGCGACTGAACTGAACTGAACTGAACTGTGCTTCAAGTAAACACAGTTGTCTGGGATGAAAGGAACAGAAATAAGTAAGTAAACAAATAAGTCTTAATTCTTTGTTCCTCGAGCTAGTGTCACTTGAGCTAAATTCTTTTCAGTTTTCATTACAATTTTCAAGAGGCTACAAATCAATGAACAAGTACAAATTCTATTTCTTCTCTGACGAAAAAAGGAAAGAAGTCCCTCATGAACAGCTGGCGTCCGCAGGATGCTGTAGTTCTGCAAGATACATTTCCAGGTGGTTAATTGAAACCTAATGTTTGTCTTATCCCCTATCTGGAGCAACAGAAATAAATAAGTAAACAAATAAGTCTTAATTCTTTGTTCCTCGAGCTAGTGTCACTTGAGCTAAATTCTTTTCAGTTTTCATTACAATTTTCAAGAGGCTACAAATCAATGAACAAGTACAAATTCTATTTCTTCTCTGAGGAAAAAAGGAAAGGAGTCCCTCATGAACAGCTGGCGTCCGCAGGATGCTGTAGTTCTGCAAGATACATTTCCAGGTGGTTAATTGAAACCTAATGTTTGTCTTATCCCCTATCTGGAGCTTTTCTTCTCATGTCCCTTTTATCCAGGGCTTTAAAACTTAAAATAAATCTAGCTAGAATTTAGAATGAAAGCAGTTTCTTCATTAGATTTTGAGATGAAATGAAAGTTAATAGTAGCAAAAGGATTTTCATCTATTTTATAGGATTCTAATAGGAGATAACAAGCAATTGGAAAGTCATTCATGGATTCAAAGAATACTACTATTGAATGGAAATGCGGTTATGTCTCCTTGAGAAAAGGTATTCATGAAATATTTGTGTTCATTACTCTTTCTCTGAGCAGAAGAGTACTTAAGTCAACCTCTATCTTGTTCTGGGGAAGAGGATTCTAGAACTGAAACAGGATTTTACTTTATCACTTTTAAAATGTAAATTTTATAAATTAATTTAGCGGTAGTATTATTGTAGTTGTTTAGTTGTGTCCAGTTCTCTGAAACTCCATGGACTGTAGCCCACCAGGCTCCTCTGTTCATGAGATTTCCCAGACAAGAATACTGGAGTGGGTTGTCATTTCCTTCTCCAGGGGATCTTCCTGACCCAAGGATCGAAACTGCGTTTTTGCATTGGCAGGCAGATTCTACTCCTGAGACATCAGGGAAGCTCAATAGTAGTATTAGGTACAGTTTAGTAGGCAGTTGCCAAAGAGGTTAAACACTGAGCTAATCATTTTATTGCTGTATTCACTGAGAATTTGATTATTTTATGTTGTCACTCAATCTTGATTTGTAGTACCTGCCTCTTTTATGTAAAAAAGGATAAGATATTTCACTTTGTATCACAACAAAATACTTCAATTTATACCCCACATTATAACATCTTATAAATTTTCACATGCATTCTTATTTTGTTATTGACATTAATAATAACACTCACAATTTCAGCCAAATTTAACCTCAATGAAAACCTGGCAAGATGGGTACTATGCACATATTACAGATGATGAAATTGAAGCTTGGGGAAATTAAAAGATAAAGCCCAATGATTCTGTAACCCTAGCTTGCATAATCTAGAAGGCTTGTTAAAACACGTTTCTGGGCTGCACCTCCAGAATTTCTGGCTCAGAATATTTTGGATCACTTCAGGAAAACTATTTTTCTATGTATTTAGAGTTAGACATTACATTACATTTATATATACGTGTATATGTATATATGGGCTTCCCTGAAGGCTCAGATGGTAAAGAATCTGCGTATATAATATACAATTGCATTATATATGTATATAAAAATATATACATACACATATATTACAATATATGTATATGTATATATATACATGTATATAAAACATTGCATTACATATAACATATTACATATTCATATAAAGAGAGCACATTTGGGAGTCATATTATTTAAGAATATTCTATTATTTAATAATATATTTTCTTTAAAATAAAAAATTTTTAAATTGCTTTTCCTTGATAGACCAAGATATATATATAATGCTCAAATTACACAGGAGAAAGGAAGCCCATTATTGTGAAAAAAGACCAAATGAAAGATTGGATTATAGAAAATATACCCCTTCTGGGCAGGTTCAGGGAGTGGGTGGGTAGCCTATCAGGCATTTGGACACATTTCATGTCTATGTTCCAAAGACTTTTCCTACTTGTCTCTTCTGTGTCAGCAGCCTGGGCTCTTAAAAATCATGGAAATTAGGAATAGGATAGACCCAGGCTGTCATCTATTTCATCATCCTGTCAGTGTAGAGCCACTATCTTCTGTTTGGTCCATTTCCACTGAAATTACTTGATTGCAAAAAATGAGAGAGACATTTAAAGAAAAAAGGATACTAGGAAGAAAATATTTTTCAACAAAACCATCGAGAGTTAAGAAAGCTACTGTTTGTTAATTTTTCTGCCACTGAGAACTGGGAGAGTATCAGTTTTCCGTCTGCCAACAACATTCTTGCTTTCACTATACTAATCGACTCACCTTAGAAATGCCTCCTCTGGCTATGTAAGCTCCAGGAAGCTGGAAGACACAGGAGCATTTCTGTACTGGTACCATCTCTCTGCATAAGTGCCGCTGTGTTGATGGCAGATGTGAATTTTCTTTATTCTCCATCAGGGCTCCCTCTTGGATTATCTGTGGTGTTTGTCTACCCGTCATTTTACTTCTAGTCTTTAAAAACAGCACCTTGATTTTTTTTTTTGGCACAAATGGAGTTGACCCCAACTTGCAACTCCAGGAAAGAGGCAGTTGGTCTGTGTGAGACCAGATAGAATCTTCCAGAGACTCTTTTTCTTGAGTGTCCTCAATTGATAGGAGGTGAGCTGGTTGTTCTTGGGTGACTATCACATGGGAAGGAGCCTACTCGAGAAGGATGGCAAAGAAAACAGATACTGGGAATAAAGAGAAAGCTAGATTCCTGATGACATTACTTAATAATCTGAATTCCAGATGTGAACCTATACATCTTGTTTCCTTTCTTTTTTTGGCTGAACTTTTTGAGTGTAGTTGTAATCTCTAGCCTAACTTCTAGAAAGTTAAAGCAGATTGAATTATAAGCACTCTAGCATCAAAATAAGCTTCTTTATTAGTGAAAATAAGCTTCTTTACTAGCTTTTTATTAGTTTCAGAGACCTGAGCTCTAGTCCTGGTTGTGGCATAGAGAAAAGCCCTTTGGAGACATTATCTCTTGGTGTCACAGCCTCTTGAATTCTTTCTCATTAACTTCAGATCCACAAGATGCCTTCCATTATTGATTTTATCTCTGTTACTGAAATTGTCATAAACACGCTTCAGGGGAAGATTACTGAAGATGCCCTGGGAAGAAAAGAGTCAACTGATGTTGGAAGGGCTACAAGAAAATGTGACAAGGCAGATGCTGTAGAATCAAGATCATAAGTGAGTAACAGACAATGGGATCATTTTTCCTGATACAGTACATTTGCTCAGGTAACGTCAAACAATAGCTGCAATGGAGAAACATGGGCTAAAAAAGCAAAACAGAAAATAAACTCTGGAGACAGAAAGGAGATATCTGACATCTATGACTAGTAATTTTTAAGATTTAAAAGATTTTTATTTTGGCTCTGCCACATATGAGATTTTAGTTCCCCAACCAGTGATCAAACCCATGCTCCCTGCCATGGAAGTGTGGAGTCTTAACCACCGGACCACCAGGAAGTCCCTAGTAATCTTATTTTTGGTGAGGTACTTCTTGTGACTTAAGTATTGAAAGTAAAAGAGACCAGATATTAGGATGAAAGAGAACCCAAGATAAACCCTCTTGGAAACAAGTGCCTTTCAAAGTCCTGCAAAATTTTAGATATGAGATTCAAAGAATTTTTATAAAGCTATTTTGTCACATTTGAATAATTTTTTCTACTTGTTTTTTATTGAATGAAAGATTCTTTAAATTTTATAATGCTTTACAACTTTCAAAGGTTTCACACACATGATTTCACATAATCACATAGCAACATCCTTTGCCTCCCCAAACCATATGCTGCTCCTCCCACTCCCCTCTCCCTACAGGTGACCATGAGTTTGTTCTCTCTATATATGTAAATTTGCTTCTTTTTTGTTTTGTTCACTAGTTTGTTGTGTCTTTTTAGATTCCACATATAAGTGTTATTATATACGTCTTTCTCAGTCTGACTTATTTCACTTAGCCCTCTAAGCACATTCATGTTGCTGCAAATGAAGATTTCATCCTTTTGAAAATTTTTATCAGAGTCCTCCCCTTGGCATGCTGGTGAATATTTAACAATTGGACCTCAAAGAGGGTGGCGTGGGGAAGATGATTTGTGAAATTTGCAGTTTTGGCGGCATAAATACTGCCCCCATGACCGATTTCAAGCTGCCAAGCTGATGTCAGCTGACTCATAAAAGTTCTGAAAACTTACCAACTGGCTCTGATATGAACCAATTCCAGCCTACACTGAAATTACAGAGTGGAAACTCTAATTATCATTGCTTTTGTGTATGTATTTAAGGAGTAGCTCTGTGGCCCTCCCTGAGGGTTCAGATGTGAATCAGAGATTGTAGAGCTCCAGAAAGATATGATATGGATTTCTCTGATGTCCTGTTCCCAAGCAGGGCTATTCTGATACCACTGAATGTTATGCTTCAGAAGAGAACCTTGACTGCGGAGGTCACAGGGCACGGCTGCAGGATCATTCTAATACTGTAATCCACACAGGCAGAATTAGTGTGGTATGCAGCCTGCTCTGATGTTTCAGGTGCTTGGATTCTGAACACAAAGGTAGCCATTGTGGGAAGAGGGGATGGTGCAACTTTTGCAAAGAAGAGAAGCATTCGCCCTGGGGCAAGAGACAATAGCAAGGGGATAAGGAGGTGGAGGCACTCTTACCTGCCCCAGACCAGAAACAAGTTTAAACAGAGCAGGTAGAGAATCCATCAGTATCAGATAATAAAGCAGCCCACAAAAGGACACAGGTAAAGAAGGGAAGGGTGGAGAAGTTTTAGAAGTGGCAGCTGTAGGCAGGGAAACAAGGAAGAAAATGAAGGAATGAGAATATGGAGAGAAGAAACCAACAGGAAAATAACAGGAAAGCCTGTCACCTGTCAAACAAGTGGGTCAGCGGTCTTACAAGTGGGATTGTGTTAGGGAGGATGATTGCATAAAGGGGATGAGGAATGTTTCAAGGCAAATTGATTGAGACATTATAAACTTGCTCTGAGCAGATATGAATCTGTATGTGTGTGTACACGTATATATTTAATATTAGTCATTTCACTCAAGTAAGAGTCAAAACATTTAGAGACAAAAGAGAAATAAGTACCCGAAAAGTGAAGATACAAAAATTCCAGTGCTTGAGATTGAAGTTGATGAAATGCAAGCTTGATTCTTTCTTTAAAGAGAGAAAAGTAGAAATTTCTGCTATTCTTCAAATCTTTCCTCTTATGATTTGGTTGAAATAATGTTCAAATGCCCCAAACTAAAGGGACAGTGGATATTCTAAAAGGAAAAGTGGCCCAAGTAAGATGTATCTTTGGCTCCCATTGAAGGTAAGAAGAATGGAGATTGAGCAAGATACTTAGGTAGCTCTTAAAAGAAAAAAGAATAGCTAACTTTAGGGGGCTTGGATTTGTGCAGGAAAGTGACTACTTTGAAAAAAACAAATGCTGTTTGCTCTTGGGGACAGCGATGCTGGCTGGGCTCCTTTTGGAACTGAGGGGAGACGGATGGCAAGCAATTAACTGCCTCCTTCACACAGAGATATGTATCTGTTACCTTATGATAAGCTATGATTTATATGCAAAGAATAATCCAACTGGTGTCACCTTCTCTCCAAAAAGGAGAAAATAGAAATCAACGTACTCAGGTGTATTCTCAATGAAGATGTTGGGAAACCTGTTTCTCTCTACTCCCAAACTTACATCTGAAAAATATTTATGGACATCAAGGTAGAAAGAAATCAAAGATTTTCAAATGCAAATGCACATTAACTCAGGAAGACAATTTTAAAAGACAAATAGAAATGCTCCAGTCTTGGCTTAGGCAGAATTGAATTTCAGGCCTCAACATTCTTTGCTACTTGGGACAAGTTGCATGCTTTCCCCAGCCTGTCTTTAATGAAGTGCAGAAACCGGAGCAGATACATATGGGTTCTGTTCTGTGTGAAATAGACAAAGCATTCTACAATCAAGAAAGACTCATTTCTTTAAATATAAAGTAAATAGTACATTTTAAAATTTAATTAATTCATTTAAAATACATAAATAATGCATGAATAAATGTTCTGCATAACAAACTTAAGTAATATAAAATTATATAGAAACAAAATCATCATATGCATACCTCTCTCCCCATCTCATTTCTCTCAATAAAGGTAACCATCATTCATGGTTTGCTGTGAACTTTTCTGGTTCTTTTTCTACTCACTTATATATAATATCATTTTTATATTTTTCCACTATTGAAGCAATGTAATCATGTTCGATAGAATTTAGAAACCGGAAGACTAAAGAGTATAAGAACACCTGTTAGTGCCACTCAATAAAAATTTAGTATCCAGTTTGATAAATTTCTTCAAATTTTTTCTTATGCATAATTTTCAATAATAGTAATAATATAAAAGGAAGGTATTCAATGCTTGGGTCAAAAATTAGCATGATAGTACATTTTGCTTTGGGGTTATATTTTAGTATTTTAATAGTGCATCTATTAAAAGTCAGACATTTGTGACATAGAAGAATGGATTTTGTTTTCAAGCAATGAAAAATATATTCATATTTTGGGGGATACTTTGGGATTTCCTTGGGGGGTATTGAGCCCCTTTTGGGATGCTTAAGATGGATGATAAATGTATTAGAAAAACATGAAAGCAATGATTTTTCATTAATGAAAGTCATATATAAAAATATATAATAAATAATTCTTATTTGTCTATAATGTTCAGATCTATAGTAATTATTTATCTATGCATAATGTTTGGTGTCAGCTTTTATGCTTTTGTATGTAAGTAGATAGGGGTGAGTTTTTATACACAACGTTTAAATATACTATGCACTCCAATGTGTAAAGTAGATAGCTAGTGAGTGCCTGCTGTGTAACATAGGAACCCAGCTCAGTGTTCTGTGCTGACATAGATGGGTGGAAAGGGGGTTGGCGTGGGTGGGAGACACAAGAAGAAGGCGATACATGTACACACACAGCTGATTCACTTTGTTGTATGGCAGAACTAATACAAACTGTAAAGCTACTATACTCCAATAAAAAATATATGTATATGCTATCATTTTTCAGGTAGGAGATAACCACAGTATATACTTAAGCCAATATTATTAGTAGTATTCCTAAAATCTCTTTTTAAGTAACAGATGTTCACATTATTAAAAATAGAAAATATATATAAGCATGATAATAAAAAGAAAATAAGAGTTCCCTAAGTGCCAATATAGAATTATCCTCTTAATATTTTGGTGTCTGTCCTTTTGAATTTCCCCAGACATCTGTGCTTTTTGAAAATAATAAAAGACACATTTCCCTTAATATTTCTCATATTATGTGGTCTTTCCTTCTCTATCTATGAAAGCCAAGAGAATAATGAAGTTTTAATAGAGCTGTATATTTAGCTTTATTTATCTTTCAATCAATGCTAAATCTAGATTCCTAATTTAATTTCTTAGGTCCTTAGATTTAATGCATTTCTATCACATTTGATTATATGTTAAAAATAAATACAGAACACTGCAAAGGACCAAATATAATGAAGTGAAGTGAAGTGAAGTGAAGTGAAGTTGCTCAGTCGTGTCTGACCCTTTGCGACCCCATGGACTATAGCCTATCAGGCTCCTCCATCCATGGAGTTTTCCAGGCAAGAGTGCTGGAGTGGATTGCCATTTCCTTCTCCAAAATATACACCTATTTATTTACTACTCAAAATGCACAAATATTAACCCTTTTCTAAATGCTTCAGACTTAAAATTATTTAAAGCTATAAAAAAGAAATATTGTTACAAAATTCAAGACCCTCATGTCACTCTTCCCACTCCCATCCTTCTCTCTTCCTCCCTCCCTCCACAAAGACAATCTCTGTCATGAAGTTTACTCTGTAAAGTTCCCATGTAACAGCACATAAACTTCAGAAGGACAGCAGCTATGGACTTTGACCATTGGTATTTTCACCCTGCTTATTTAACTTATATGCAGAGTACATCATGAGAAACACTGGATTGGAAGAAACACAAGCTGGAATCAAGANTTTTTTTTTTTTTTTTTTTGGCTGTGCTGTGCATCATGTGGGATCTGAGTGCTCTGATCAGGGGTTGAAACTGTGCCCCTTGCAATGGAAGTGAGGAGGTTTAACCACTGGACCACCAAGGAAGTCCTTTATTTTTGATGAAGGAGTTCCTTGGCAGTTCAGTGGTTAGGGCTTGGCTCTTTCACTGCTGGGGCTGGGGTTTCATTTCTAATCAGGGAACTAAGATCCTGATGGCAGCAAACACTAAAGTGATAAATTCACAAATTAATAATTGAAAGGAATAATCTTAATTCCACTCACTCATACTTTTCTTATTTAAAAGGTGAATTAAATGTGAGGGAAAAGTTTCTCTTTACAGAAGTGTTCCAGCCAATAAATGAAGTGAAAACAATAGAATATCATTGTTTTACACCCCCCAATGAAACAGTGAATCTAGGCAATGATTATCAATAACTTCATATCACACAAATGTGAAACAGACAGAGTGAACTTCTGAGAGACATACATATCATCACTTAGGAGATAAGTCTTGCCAATTGAGTCTAAATCTGATCAAGCCTTTTGAGCTAACAACTAATTCACAGGAAATAACAGCAGGAAAGGGAACATGTTAAGTGACACCATGGAGATGCAATCTCATGGAGAAGCAGATTCCAGACCACAGGAAACTCTGTAGGACATGTGATTGGATTTTTTCAATAAGTAACCAGCAAAGAAAAGAGGAGGGGAGGTGCAACTGATAACTGTAAAGAGTTTTAAGGACATATCGATCAATCACAATGTATGAATCTTTTTTCAAGCCTAATTCTAACAGCAACAAAATAGAAATAAAAAGGAGAGTTAAATGATAACCTCATTTATATCTGTGCATCATATATACATATGTCATATGGCAGGCAAGCACCATAAGGCATAATATGGCATATGTATGTAATATACCCTATAGTCTTCCTGGCCCATGACCTTGATGAGGGGCAGCAGCTGTAGGGTTGTCTTTTTTTTTTTTTTGTTTAGCCATTCTTGATATTAGCCAGAACCCTGTCCTAGCTGATCATACCATAAACTGAGCATTTTGAAATTGTCTCTCCATAAACTGAACAGCAACCTCTCTAATGGGGGTTTCTGATTGTATAACAGCAAGCAGAAGTTATGAAGAGCAAAAACTAGAAATGGGGAAAGGATGCCAGCTGTCCGTTAGAGAGGCGAGAAGCAAGGAGAACCCTGGGAAAAAGAGACCCAAAGTGTTCTAGTTTCCAGTTTCAGCGTTACTGGCTTCCAGGGAAGATAAGTAATGCTTATAAATGACCGACTAGCCATCAGTTCAGTTCAGTTCAGTCGCGCAGTTGTGTCCGACTCTTTGCGACCCCATGAATCGCAGTACGCCAGGCCTCCCTGTCCATCACCAACTCCCGGAGTTCACTCAGACTCATGTCCATTGAGTCCATGATGCCATCCAGCCATCTCATCCTCGGTCGTCCCCTTTTCCTCCTGCCCCCAATCCCTCCCAGCATCAGGGTCTTTTCTAATGAGTCAACTCTTCGCATAAGGTGGCCAAAGTACTGGAGTTTCAGTTTTAGCATCATTCCTTCCAAAGAAATCCCAGGGTTGATCTCCTTCAGAATGGACTGGTTGGATCTCCTTGCAGTCCAAAGAACTCTCAAGAGTCTTCTCCAACACCATAGTTCAAAAGCATCAATTCTTCTGCGCTCAGCCTTCTTCACAGTCCAACTCTCACATCCATACATGACCACAGGAAAAACCATAGTCTTGACTAGACGGACCTTAGTCGGCAAAGTAATGTCTCTGCTTTTGAATATACTATCTAGGTTGGTCATAACTTTTCTTCCAAGGAGTAAGCGCTTTTTAATTTCATGGCTGCAGTCACCATCTGCAGTGATTTTGGAGCCCATAAAAACAAAGTCTGACACTGTTTCTACTGTTTCCCCATCTATTTCCCACTAGCCATATACTTACAATAAACCTATTGTGTCTTCCCAAGAAACCCCTCCTAAAAGAACTCATCTTTAAGTGTATCTTTTATTCTTCTAATTAAACAAATTTGACTGAATTATAAATGTGCACATTTTAAATGATATCTTTGAAATCATAGGCTAAAAATCTAGGCAAGTGACACCAAACTATGAATGGGCCAGTGCTGGGGGGAGTTACCTGTGTTTAAACAAATGCCAGCAGAATAGGAGCTGATGTGTTAGGTGACCAAGGGGAACAAAGGAAGATTATTGAATATGGGGGAAAACGCATTGTAAATTCTTCCAGTGATATCAAGGATGTGAGGAAGAATTGTTCAGTGATGTTCTTAGGGCAGCTCAGGGCTCTCTTCACAACCTCTGCCCATAGGGTACACTTCCCTGAAATGCATTAAATATTAGAAGATATGTTGATCTGGATGGCATTCCATTTCACAGGTTGAAGGCATACATCACATTTAATGTGTATCTTAATACTTTGTAAATGGCAAAACAAATGCTGTATAGCTTATTATTTCCTTGGAAACTGTTATGAAATAAGAACAGTGGCAGGGACAGAAACATGATGGCAAATATTAGTCATTTCAAAGTTCCACGGCAAAAGACATCATTGTGTTCTGGCAATGAGATTTCAGTTTGGAAGATCCAGCATTAGAGGAGAATAACTGGAGGAGAGAAGTCATTACTGTAGTCCCCCCCTTGTCTACAATTCTGATATCCACCCAAGGTTTTAGTTACCTGCTGAATTGTCCAAAAATGTTAAATGGAAAATTCCAGAAATAAACAACTCAAAAGTTTTACCTTGCATGCCATTCTGAGCAGTGTGATGAAATCTCCTGCCGTCCGTCTCACCCTGGGATCATTCCTGTGAATTATCCTCTAGTTCAGGGTGTCCTGTCTCTTAGTTACTTAGTAGCGCTCTCAGGGCTTCCCAAGTGGCACAGTGGTGAAGAATCTGCCTGCCAATGCAGGAGACATGAGTTCGATTCCTGAATCAGGAAGATCCCTTGGAGTAGAAAATGGCAACCCATTCTAATATTCTTGCCTGGAAAATTCCATGAACAGAGGAGCCTGGCAATCTGCAGTCCATGGAGTTGCAAAAAGTTCTACACAATTCAGTGACTGAGCACACACATACACACAGCCCTCTCAATTATCGAATGGACTGTCATGGTCCCAGTACTTGTGTTCAAGTGATGCTTACTCTTAATAATGGCCCCAAGTGCAACAAGAGTGATGCTGGCAATTCAGATATTCTCTTACTGTGTCTATACATTAAACTCTTTTCTAGGTATGTATGAAGAGGAAAAAATCCCCATAGTCTATATTGAGTTTGGTGCTATCTAAGGTTTCAGGCTTTCACTGAAAGTCTTGGAAGCTGTACCCCATGTATACTGCTGCTGCTGCTAAGTCACTTCAGTCCTGTTCAACTCTGTGCGACCCCATAGACGGCAGCCCACCAGGCTCCCCCGTCCCTGGGATTCTCCAGGCAAGAACACTGGAGTGGGTTGCTAAGCTTGAATAAATGTAGAACCGTGGAAATACAAGCGGGTTTTGGAAAGTAGGCAAGGATGCCAAATGTCAAGCAAGAGTCTGAATGTTGGATTGTCTAATGAAAGTATCAAAGCTTTGAATTTCAGTGTTTTGCTGTTGTTGTTTAGTTGCTCAGTCATGTCTGACTGTTTTGTGACCCCATGGACTGTAGCCTGCCAGGCTCTTCTGTCCATGGGATTTCCCAGGTGAAACTACTGGAGTGGGTTGCTATTTCCTTCTCGAGGGGATCTTCCCAACCCAGGGATTGAACCTGCGTCTCCTATATTGCAGGAGGATTCTTTACTGACTGAGCCAACAGGTAAGCCCTCAATGTTTTGTACATGAACAGCAAAAAGAAAAATGAAAACCCGCCAAAAAGGCAAATGAAGTATTGCCAGCTGAGAAGATAGAACCCCAAATACTATACATTGAATTTGAACAGAGTTCTGGGTCAAGGATGTTCCTTTAAGCAGGAATCTTTTAATTTAATTTAAGGTAATTTCTCTGCTTAAAAGATTAATTTACCATTTTAGTTAAAAGAACAAAAGGAATCAATCTGGTTATTTGACATCAGGTAGGCAAAGCTAGTATAAATTATTGAATAATTTCCAGAAGTTCTACTGGCTGAAGTGGAGACTATATTAATATAAGTCAATAGAACAAAGATGGTATCAAGGATCACACAATATATTTGATACTACTTGATTATAACGATGTCCACTGTTAAATTCATAATGTTCTTTTAATCTGTTTCTCACTGCATTCTTTCTTGTAAGTCTTTATTGAATTTGTTGTAATACTACTTCTGTTTTATGTTTTGATTGTTTGGTCTTGAGGCATGTGGGATCTCAGCTCCCCAACCAGGCATTGAACCCTCATCCTCTGCAATGGAAGAAGTCTCAACCACTGTAGGACCAAGGAAGTCCCTGTTAGTTACTGTATTCTAAACTTAGTTGCCTTAAATTTTTTTTAAGAAAACCTCAACTGAACAGATACTCCATGGATACTTTATAGAAATAAAGTACACAGTAAATGTAATGCACTTGAATCTTCTTGAAAGCATCCCTGCCCCGGCCCGTGGAAAAACTGTCTTCCACGAAACCAGTCTCTGGTGCCAAAAAGGCTGAGGACTACTGCTCTAGATTGTCTGTAAGACCTATGGTGTTTATAAGACTTGATAGCATTTTTGCTAGTTTGTGGGAGAATGGATGTTTGGGAATCTTCTCCTTTTTGTCTGGGCCCTATCACCCTACCTCCTGGACTCTGCACTCTGTTCTTTATCTCCTTTTCCATTTTGAAAGAAAAAAGAAAAAAACTTTACACTAGATAGTCATTCCTCTGAGCTGGGCTAATCTCTCACCTTTGACCATATTCCAAAGAAAGTAAATTTTAGCTCTGCCCTCCTAACTTCTGAGAACAAATGACTTCAAAAAAAACCCTGCTACTGGGAATTCAAAGTGTTATCTAACCTCTGTGGATTGTTGGTTGGTAGAGATTTGTATAACAGGCAGAAATGTTAGATTCTATCTCTAGACTGCAATAATTTGCATGCTAGCCAGGAACTTAAACATAAGTGCTTCTGGACAAAATGTACCAAGTTATTTTTCATCTGCATCTTGGAGAGAGGCATTGCTGAAATGGGGGATCCCGTATAATTTTGGGAAACAATGGCGTTATTTGTGTAAGCAGAGATTGCAAGGGTACTTACATCTTTGTTAAAATGAGTTACGACTAAAAACTGTTGAGTTTTTTTTTCTCCTATTTAATATAAGAAAAAATTTTTTAGTGTTTTTCTGTGGTAGAGGACAACCATGAAAGTGTATCATAGTGGCATATTGTGATTATATAGCATATAGTTCATATATATCACATTTAGAACACTGTTAGAAAGTACAAAACTATTATAATGTTTAATTAGTGCAAGTTTTACATCCCAAATCAGCTTTCTGTTCTTGGGTATAGATAGCTGGTTCCCAGCTTATATTTTCAGAATTCTCTTCATAAGGGTAAAAAGAATTTTGGTCACTGATTTCATTTGTTGATTTAAATAAAAGAAAAAGCCCATTAGAGTTTACTATTTTCTTCTTATCAACTTACATGTGGGAAAGTAATAACCAAATCATATACAAAACAAGTAAAATTCTGTAGAGATGCAATTTTTCTTGAGCCTTAAATTGAATTAAAATTGTTGTTTATCCTCTCAACTATTGATATGGCCTCATAATTGACATATTATCCCTAAACTGATTTTGATTTTCCATATTGATTCAAACACTAGTTCATTTAGTTGAAAAGTCCATGTCTGCTCCAAAACCATTAAAGTGCAGACTTGTTTCTCTTAAAACTAATTTTTAGCCATTTAAAAAGCTTGCCCATTAAGCTAATAATGAAAGCAAAAGAAGTAGAATCATTGCCTGATCATGACGTTCTCATTCTGAATTGTACTTGGAACAAAATTATACATCCTGGAATAACAACAATTGATATTAATTCAGCAAAATATAAACATCAGTGTTTGAACTCTTTGGGTTGAAAGTAAAGGAGCTTAAGTAACAAGAGGACCTTATAGTTAACATCTGTGCCACCTTATATATCTCTGTCATTTTTTTTTTCCTCTTGCTTTGCACACAGATGGACTCTGAATTTGTCTTCCATGAAGTGACCTCTAGAGACTGACTAGCATCTCAGTCAAAAGACCCAGAAGAGAGAACCTAATTTGTCCAACTGGGGTCATGTGACAAGCTATCGGCAGAGAGCAGAGGGCCCTAGGCTAGCAGCCAATACCCACTCCAGAGAAAATGGACAGTCTCTGAACAGGGCTGGGAAGGCACTCAGAAAGTGTTTACTACAATATGACTTTCATCAACATATCCCCCTACACCCTCTTCCATTAAAAAGTAATTTTTATCTGTATCACAGGTAAATATGGTTATTTCCTGGTGCCTCTCTGTCCACTCCTTGCTCCACGTTTCATGCTCCAGCAATAAAGAATTGCTTGTCCTCTCATCCACCCAACCCCTCCTTACCACCCACACACTCCAGTGCGATCAATGAATATCATGCTCAAGTTCCTGGAGTCCCCTGTGCTTGTAATGGTCCCTTCCCAATTCTTTCAGTCTTTAGGAGTCATGGTGCGTGTCACTGCTTCCAGTAGACCTGGTGGACTTGTTTCTCTTCCTGGGCTGATTCCCTTTGCTTTCTTTATGCATCACCACTGTGCTCATAATCTCTATTATCTGCCAGCTCCATTGTTTGTGATTTACTTTTTAGTTTCTGACTTTTAACGCACAAACTGTGAGCCTGAACTACAATGGGTGGTCCAAAAGTTGACCTAATATACTCTAAGTTTCCTGTTGGCTGATAATTGACTCTAGAGTTAAAAGGGAGTGTGTCATTACAAGAACAGTATTGTCTGCATAAACCCCTTAGAACTGTTAACTTGTCAAGGAATTAGATGTCAGGAAGTGCTAATCAAACCCCTCCTCAGGGCTGCTGGGCAGCTCCCCCCCTCGACCACCCCCTCAACTAAAGAAACGCCTGCTGTTTACCTGGTGCCCTAACCAGTTTAATTTCCTCTTTGACCTTCTGCTGGGCCAGCCCCCTGCTCTTTTAGATGCAATTTTGATCTAGTGAAGTAATGGGCAGAACATCAGTTTATGAAACCATTTTATTTTTCTACATATAGACATTATTTTTCAAAGGCAATTTCATTAACTACATTCTGAAGCTCTGTGGACTTCCAGCAACTTTTCAAGGTTCGCCTGGATTATCAGTCCAGAGACATATATACATAAATATATATAGTTTTTCTTCTTAGTCTTTAAGCTCATTTCTGCACTCTAGTCCTCAAAGTTTGACTGCTCCTCCTGCCTTAACTTTAAATGCGCCTTTCTTCCCCGCCCCACTCCTGACATTGTTATCAGGTCGCACAATGTTGGCTGATCCTAAAAGGAAATTTTGCAAATGGTTGACTTTTGTTAATCCCAGGTTTTGGGGAGAGAGGAGGAAAGAGCTTCCCCTCAGATAGGAGTTCTAAACTGAATTTCACTTCCACAAAAATAAAAAACAGCATCCTGCCACCCCCCCCCCCAACCGCCTTTGGGTACGTTGGGGAGGGCAGCCCCCCAAGTTCTAATAAATGAATTAGCATCTCAGAAAGGAGATCACCGCCAGGCTGATATTGATCAGGGTCAGCCGCTGTGTTTGCCTGCGACTGTTTGGGGGGTGGTTAATTGAGTGTCAGTCTCGGCCTCTGTCGTCTCGCTGGCGCCGGGTGCTTTTGGATTTGCTAATTTTCGTTAAGTGTCTGTAGCCAGCTACTCGTCCCGTCTACCCAGGAGAACTCGGCGGCTCCTGCTGATCAACAGTCTGTCTGTCTGGGCTTTATTGATCACAGGGCGGGCGAGCGAGGCGGATGCGCAGAGGGGAGAGGGAGAAAGGCGGAAAGCGCCCCGCGCCCGGCAGCCCTCCCCGGGCGCACGCGGGCCAACAGGGCTCACTCTAGGGTCCGCCACGGCTTTCCCCGGGCTCCCAAGGCAGCCGCACGGCGGGACGGGTCCAAAGGCGGCCACGCGGGTCCCTCGCGAGTTTCGGGGAAACGAAGAGGGAGCCACACGTTGGGGCGCGCCAGCCCGAGGCCGGGTGGGGAGGATCGCTGAGGCGGGGGCCAGAGGCAGGGCCAGAGGCCGAGCTCGACCTGCGGCCCCTAAGGTCACGGACACCCGGCCTCCGCGAGGGGGAGCGCGGGAGACGGCCGGCGCCGCCCGCAGCCCAGACGCTGGCGCCGCGCGGAGCCGCGGGCAGAGCTCTCCGCCCGCGCCCGGCCCGCCCCCTGGCGGAGCGGCTGGAGCCCTGCGGCCAATCGCACGGCTCCAGGGGCGGGGTCGGAGCGGGGCGGGGCCTGCCGGCTCCCCGCGCGGGGCGCTATTTACGGCGCGGAGCAGGTCGGACCCAGGCGGGCGCAGGCGGGAGCTCGCGGCGGGCAGTGTATGCCCCCTGGGTTGCCGGTTCCCTTTGCCGAGTGGCCGACCGAAGAGAGCGGAGCCTGCCCACGCCAGCCGTCGGGCCGAGCGGAGGAAGCCGGGATTGCGGAACCGGACCGTGCCCCTCGCGCCCCTTCAGCCGCTCTCCATGCTCCGCCTGCGGCCCGGCCCCGCGCCCCGGGCATTACCCATGCACTACGCGCGCCGGGAGCCGTAGGCTGCAGCTGAGCCGCGGCTCCGGGAGCCGGCGGGGGCGCCCGGGCCGTGGAGGGGGGCGTCCATGGATCGCCACTCCAGCTACATCTTCATCTGGCTGCAGCTTGAACTCTGCGCCATGGCGGTCCTGCTCACCAAAGGTGGGTGCCCGCCGGCTGGCGGGGTGCGCGCTCCCCGGGGAGGGCCGCGGGGTCCCGGGGCTTTGTTAGCTGCGGGAGAGGCGGCCTCCCGCGCCGAGCCAGCAAGTCGCGACAAGTTGTCTGTTCTTAGAAGTCGCGGCGGTGGCTTCGGGGCCACCCGCCCACTCCGGTGTCCCGGGGCCGGGCGCGTGGAGGTGGAGTGAGACCTGGGCGAGTGGTTGTCAAACTGTGCGAGTCTGTCGGTCGTGAACTTCTGAGCTTTTGCAGCCGCGGCGTGGGGCGGGAGCGGCCGGGAAGGACCGCAGTCTTCCGCCCCCCGTTGCACCGTGCCCGCGTGTTTCGTGTGTGTGTCCCAGTTTGAGTCCGAGTGTCTCGGTTTGTGTGCGCGACTCTGTATTTGAATGTGTTTCTGCTGTGAACGTGTGTCTGTATTTGAGTGTTTTTGTCCGTGAGTGCACTTGCGTGTCTCTTTGTATTGGAGCTCTTCACTTGTGAGTGTCTCGTGTTTAAATGTCTCTGTCCGTGTGTGTGTGTCTGACTGTCTTTGTGAGCCCGCGAGTGGTGCCTCCCCGCGTGTAGGTGTCCCAGGTGTGTGTCCGCGTGCAGCGGTGTGGGCAGCGCTACTGCTTGGGGGCTGGGAGGTGTGGACTCCGTCAGCGGTCCCTTTTCCCACTCACCTCATATTTTATAAACACTACTCAAAAAAAAAAAAAAAAAAATGCAGCGGTCAGTTTCTTTCCCCCCCGCCGCCCCCCTGCAGGCTTTCGCCTTTCCCAGACAACTCTCTCTTGAATTTCAAGGGCCCGCCACCACCCCTGCCACGAACTCTGCCTACTGTTTGTCCTGTGAACAGATAATTTTTCTTAAAAATAGGAGGCATTTTTAGCTTTTGCACCCCCCCCCCTTTTCTCTAATTGCCATGTAGCAGGCATGAGGTTGAAGGATCAGCCGGGCCAGCAGAGATGATGTGCTACAGTATTTATTTATTTTGGAAGAAAGGCTGTAATTAACCCTAAATAACAGCCCTCGTAGCAGCCTGCAGAGGGAAGCCTCCCGGTCTATCAAAGACCGGCCGAACGGGGCCGGACCGCGGCTGACATAAGTCACAGATACCGAAACTATGCGCCTGATAATGATATAATTAGGGGATCAGAGGTTTCTGACTGCTGCGGACTTCAAAAGCTTTAAAAGAAGCCAGCAGCCTCTCCTGTAGCCGTCCTGACTGAAGCAGACATTTTTGTTTAATCACCACGTACAGTAACCAGAAAGGGGGGCAGACAGAAGAGCATTGTTCCCTGCTTCAAAATACCAGTCCCCTCCTGGCCTTTTCGCATGCCACAGGAAGAAACTTTATGAAACGGCAGAAATATAGTTTTAATACAGTAACACAAAAGTCTATTCAACTCGCTCCAATGTGGCTCCAATTAAAAAAAAAGTTGTTAGAACTTTCCCAGTTACCTGTCAAATTTTTATTAGACTGTTTTAGGTCATTGAAAATATAGTCTTAAAATAGGCTCTCATAAATATTTAAGCAGCATTTTGCTTGTATTCAGCTTTCTTTTTTTCTGCATGAGGTCTGAAGTGCATGGGATCAACATGGACTTTTAATCTGTTTTATTTCCTCTTTCAGTCTATATGTGGAATTTGTCAGACTTAGGGATATTCAGTCATCACTCGCTGAAGATCAGTGAGCTTTCTGCTAAAAAGCGGGGTTGGAGAGAGAAGTAAAGAACTTGTGCAAAGCAGGATTCTAACTGGAAGGTCTTATTTACTGGAGAAAGGAAGGGACCCAGGCCCAGACTTAGGGCAGGAGGAGGACCTCTGGTTTTGCATGGTGCAACTCAGGTTGCCAAAGATCTGTGTTTAGTTGGCTGCTTTTTAAAAATTTTTTTAAAAAGAACTGAAGCACTAGCAGCCTTACGGTGGCCTGGAATTTGGACAGATAATTAAATGAGACATCTTACTCAGGCATTCACGAAAGGAGGAGGAAGAAGAAAGGTGAGGCTGGGAGGAGATTTGTAGAGCAGCAGTGCCGGGTATTGGTGTTTAATTTCAGAGTTTTGGTTTCTGAAACTAAGACAGCACTTCAGATGGAGAAGCTGGAGAGAGGCATGTACCTGAGTTCAGTTCACAGCAGGCTACAGCTGTGGCCTGTGACAGTGGCTGAGATCCACCAGGTCAGGTATCATGTGAGTGATCACTCCCAGCCCCAGATTGTTTCTACCAGAAATTGACATGGAAGTCTCAGATCTTGTGGCAGAATGTTAACCCGCTTGCAACTCACAAACTAAGTTTTATAAAGGAAACTTTTAATCACTTCCTGTAGAAAAATTTGAGGTTTCCTTAAGGATTTTTCATTCAACCAGCAGAGGATTTTCAGTTTCAATGTTTCCCGTTTTAGATCCCATGTTGAATTACATATAAAACTGGGGAGTTGAGGGGTGGAGGGAGGAGGGAGCCTTGCAGTTTCACCCCCTCCTCCCTGCCCCCAGTTTTATGACTTTCCATTTGGGCTGAAAGAAATTGCTTTGGCAAGCAAACCACTAATTGTAAACTGCCTAGTTCCTGTTTTACAATATCTGACTAAAAGCTCCCCTGCATGAACAGATCTTTATAGGCAAAGTTTGCCTTTTCTAGAGAGGTTGCAAATAGCTGCCCAGTTTCATAGTTTTAAAACCTCCTGACCAGAGCAATTTCTAGATTGTTGTGTTTCTAGTTAATAACTTTATAAGGTGTTAGCGAAAGCTCTTAAACCTTGGCACAGCCCTTCGAGGTGGTAAACAATTCAGCAGTTCCGATCAAATATTTATACTAACAAAATCAAAAAGCCTAGCATTTTAGGTTGTATGGTCATGTAGGATTAAAACAAGTCAATAATGTAATTTACCTTATGGTAGGAAAAATCCTGGTGGTGATTATTTTGCTTCAAAGACAAAAGTGTTATTTTTAATTACTTGCTAGCTTATCCTACACTGAACTTTCATCTTCTGCTATGTGGATTAATACATTTCTAAAATGATATTTACCTGACTTGGGATTCGAACTTGCACAAGGGGCTCCAGGGATCCATGTGGTCAGCCCTTCTAAGCCCTCAGCTGAATATTCCCTAAAGTGAATGTCTTTGAAATTTGACAGGGAAAGAACCCACCTGTCAATGCAGGAGACTTTAGAGACGCAGGTTCAGTCCTTGGGTCAGGTTCAGTCCTTGGGTCGGGAAGATCCCCTGGGGGAGGGCGTGGCAACCCACTCCAGTATTCTTGCCTGGAGAATCCCATGGACAGAGGAACCTGGTGGGCTACAGTCCATGGGATCTCAAAGAGTTGGACATGACTGAGCGACTTAGCACAGCACAGTTGTTGAAGCCGATGCTTTATCGGGTCTCTGAAGCCGTTTGATGCAATTGCCCATCATTTTCAGGTGAAATCAGATGCTACTGTGATGCAGCCCACTGCGTGGCTACTGGTTACATGTGTAAATCTGAACTGAGTGCCTGCTTCTCCAGACTTCTGGATCCTCAGAACACCAATTCCCCGCTCACCCATGGCTGCTGGACTCCCTGGCAAGCACAGCGGACATCTGCCAAGCCAGACAGGCTCGCAACCACTCCGGCAGCCCCTTGCCCTCTTTGGAGTGCTGTCACGAAGACATGTGCAACTATAGGGGACTACAGGACGTCCTCACCCCGCCCAAGGGGGAGGCCGCAGGTAGGATCAGCATCCCCTCTGACCGAACCCTCGCTTGGCCTCTAGGGTTGTGACAGCCACGGCTTTGTCTGTCTGCTATTGATTTTGTTGTTGATGTAATTAGAGACGGCTGAGGGAAAAGCCAGGCTGGGTGCAAAGATGCATCTCTATTGAGTGACTTTCATGTCTGCCTGAGCCCTAGATATCTGTCTGCATAATAGGTTTTGCCTGTTTTTTTCCCCAACATTTTGAAGCCATTAAAAGGCCATTAATAATCAGTAATGACAGCCTGTAAACAAATGTTTTTGGAAGTTCCTTTGCCTCGTTGGGCAGCGTTTCTGTTCTAAATGTTGATTGAATCAGAAGCCTCTGTTTAAGGGGATTGCTGCTGTTCAGTCACTCCGTTGTGTCCAACTGTTTGAGACCCCACGGACTGCAGCATGCCTGGCTTCCCTGTCCTTCACCATCTCCCGCAGTTGGCTCAAACTCATGTCCATTGAGTTGCGGATGCCATCCAACCATTTCCTCCTCTGTCATCCCCTTCTTCTCCTGCCCTCAATCCTTCCCAGCATCAGGGTCTTTCCCAATGAGTCGGCTGTACGCATCACATGGCCAAAATATTGGAGCTTCAGCTTTAGCATCAGCCCTTCCAATGAATATTCAGGGTTGATTTCCTTTAGCATCGAGTGGTTTGATCTCCTTTTTAAGGCAGGGTACCGCGTTTAAAAGGAGAGATGCTCTCTCAAAGCTCCAGGAAGGGGTGACCGTGTTTGATGGTTTTGCTTGTGCCCCCTCTAGGACAAGGGAACAGGTATCAGCACGATGGTAGCAGAAACCTCATCACCAAAGTGCAGGAGCTGACGTCCTCCAAAGAGCTGTGGTTCCGGCGGCGGTGATCGCAGTTCCCATCGCTGGGGGGCTGATCCTGGTGTTGCTAATTATGCTGGCCCTGAGGATGCTGCGGAGCGAGAACAAGAGGCTGCAGGAGCAGCGGCAGCAGATGCTCTCACGTTTGCACTACAGCTTCCATGGACACCACTCCAAAAAGGGGCAAGTGGCGAAGTTGGACTTGGAGTGCATGGTGCCCGTGAGTGGCCATGAGAACTGCTGTCTGACCTGCGATAAGATGAGACAAGCCGACCTCAGCCACGACCGCATCCTGTCGCTTGTGCACTGGGGCATGTACAGCGGGCACGGGAAGCTGGAGTTCGTATGACTGGGCCTCACGGAACTGGACGTCTGGGACCCTCTTGAGTTCTGCTGGGCGGGAGCACTTTATCTGAAGAAAAAACTAACTCGCGTCATCATCTGCGAGAGATGGAATGACCTCTGCAAACAGAATCTTGGCTATTTGTTCTGAAGGATTATTTGCACAGACTTAAATACGTCAAAATGTATTATTTCCTTTAAAATTATTAAAAAACAGAGGACTCTGTACACTGTTACCAGGGTTATTTGCATTCAGAGGGAGCTAGAATTGAGTACCTAAATAAATAAATGTGTTCTCTGTAAGCTCCTACATCTTGATTTATTGTAAAGATTTAAAATATATATATATTTTTTTTGTCTGAAATTTAGTGGTGTCTTGTCATAAATTAAAAACTAAGCCGGAAGGGCAAGGAACTACATGTTAATTATACAAGTGAAGATCTATGATTGCTCCGTGTAGGATCTCAAATATAGATTTTGGCTTAACTCTTTTTTTCTTAACAAGACCAAGATCTTGTTTGTTCTTACATGGCCCATGTGTCGTTTTCTTACAGTGTGGAGAATTTCTAAATGTGTACTGCCCATCATTCGGTGTCTTACCCACAGTTTTTTGTTAGGATAATTCTGGTTTTAGCTTTCATCTAAGAGAAATTGGAAACTTATTTATACCAGAGTCAGATATCATTGATCAGTTTCCGAATTGCCTTAGCAAAAGGTGATATTTATCAGCTTGGTCCAGGTGCTCTGGAATTTGTTTTTAAATGTGTCTCTACCTCCCATCAGAAAAGGAAAAAAGCCTACTAAATGAATCTTCTTTTTTTTTTCTCAAAGTTAATCACTGTCTACTTTTACTGTTAATTAATTCATCAGTTTATTCTGGACTTAATTAAATATTTTGGGCCCCAGATTAGCCAAACATTATTGTCTCATGCTTGTAGTTTTTAAACCTTCCTTCAACAGAGTGTTATAACGATAATTTTTTTTACTTCTCAATCTTAGATTTTCAATAGTGAACATTATATATAGTCAATTAAGATTTAAATAATAATTTCTCCCCAAAATGATTTTTTTATTAATATAATCAAATAGACTGTTGATTTTAGCCACTAACACACTAAACAATAGTGTTTCCATTCCTGTAGGACTTTGGCAATGAAGCCCAGCCTGAATTTAAAGTTATGCCACATGTATACTTTTCCTCTAAAATGGGACTTTATTATCTTAAATATGAGAATAACTTGTAGGTTCTTTTCTTGATTCTTTTGTATATTTGAAACTTTTGCTTAAAAATTAACTTATAGCCTGCATATTTGAGTACCTGTGGGGTTTCCTTTTATGAATGTTAAAAAGGATTTTTTGCATATATTTGGCATTATGCATATATATGCATTATGATCAGCATAATTTGGGTCCCTTAAGACATCACCCAGTTGATGGAAGAATCTGAGTTGAAATGAGTAGTCTAAAAATGAATACCTAGGTTATTTAATAACTAATAAGCCACAGCCCCAAATAAATTAGGCTATGGAATAAACATGCGTTTTAATAAATGACGGCATTCATATTGTGCTTTTTGAGACTGAGAATTCTTGCATGAGTGACTTACAGTTCATAAAAGTGTTACATTTTATGTGCATCCATTTTTTTTTGAGAGAGAGAGTTAAAGAATTTTGGGGCCTAACTCGCCAAACCTAAGGGAAGAGAAGGAATCAAAACGGCCAGTGGTGAAATTTTCGCCCTCACCATCTCTTTCAAGCTTTAGATCAAATTACAGTAGTTTTGGGGCTTGAAGATTAAAGGCTTCTTGTCTCTTCTGTGTTCTTATGTCATGAGTGCATCGTGCAAATACCATGGATTCTAAAGTGGCCTCTCCTTGCTCGCCCTGCTGTTTCTTATTCATCACATTTCTTCACAATACCAGTTAATTAGGAGCTCAGGAATTCGTTAGGAAATAAAACCACAAAGGATTGAAATTCATCCTCTTTGAAACAATTTGACAACAGTGAACTCCAGGGAAGTTCCAGGAACTTCCTCCAGAGAAGACCCAGGGAAGGCCTGGGTGTGTGTGGGTGCTAAGATCACAGACCTTTAATAGATGAATAGAAAAGCCGCCACCTGGTTCTTTTGGGCTGAGCTTAAATCTGCAAGGCTGTTCACACTTCCCTGTTGGGTAGGATGCTGGCTCTGTGCCCACAGTGGGGCTCTAGTTGTAGCCACATAATAGGTGGGCCCTGTCTTTTCCTAACAGATCCTCTCCCTTTGCTGCCTCCTTATTTAGTATTTGTGTATTCCTGCCACCAGTTTTAAAGTCAAATCTGCACATAACTTGGCCTTTCAGCAAAAATATTGTAGGTTTCTCCACTTTGATTTTTCTAAGAGCTAAATATAAAGTCTACTTTTGGTTCCCTATGAAAGTGTAGAGGTTGCCAAGAGTGGAGATAAAGGACCCTTCATGAAATAGCGACCTACCTGATTCAGTGATGTAAGGAGGATGACGGGTTTGTTTGTTTTTCCCTCCTAGAGATGTTTGCCGTTCCTTTGAGGTGTCAGTGCATGGCTGGGCTGATCAGAACAGTCCTCATTTAATGTGGACATAGAACTCCCCCCCAAAAGTGATTTTCCCTTTTTAAGCGGAAATTTGCCCAAACCAGAGACAAATAGTTGTCATGATGTTTCTGTATCTGCACCCCTTAGACATTCTGCCCCTTCTGAAAAAACTGCTCTGTCCGTGGTTATATCTTTTAGTTATTCCCCCCTCCCCCAACCCTGCCCCGTCCCTTATTTTGAATGGCTCCGAGGCTTCCTAGAAATTGACTGGTGTGTCTCTAATTTCTGCTGAACTGATTTTATTAAAAACACTGCACCATAGGGGGTTTGACCTCCCTCCTAAAATACCAAACATGTCTGCTTTAGAAAATCACAAAGGTCTCTTCTGAAGAGCCTGTCAATCTGGTTTCAATATGGCTTGATTATAGACTGAAAGCTTGAAAGCGCTGGCATCTAGTATCGAGTCTGGAAGTAGCCTTTCTGGGGCCAGGACAGCTTTTTTCTTTAAAGCCTTTAATTGGTCCTCTTCTGTGTCTCTTCACCCACATAACTTTAAACCTTCAAAAGCTACATGGTGTGATGAGGTTGAACTCAGCCAAGGGAGCAATCAAGTGCGCTTGGGGGTCTCGCTGCCTGGATTCCTATGTAGACTCCATTCCCATCAGCTGTGTGAACTTGGGCCCTTCTCAGGCTCTTTGGCTACTCAAGTTTGGTTCCCCACACCGTGGGGGCAGTAATTACACTTTATATGACAATTGTGGGGAGGTATAGGAGTAGGTATTCCTACCAATACCAGAGTCTTGGATGAACTCAAGTGGCCCCCAAATCCTCAGAATTGTCCCTACAAGTTTTTATTTGTCCCTACTATTTATACAGTGAATATTTTTGACTTTTTAGTATTTCAGATAACATATTTGAGGTTTGCAAGCCCGTCAGTCACCTGCAGACTGGATTTAACTTTTAAAAAATTTGCTTTCAATTGACTGCTTTTATTGAATGGCATCACAGACTCAATGGGCATGAGTTGAGTAAACTCTGGGAGACAGTGCAGGACAGGGAAGCCTGGTGTGCTATACAGTTCATGGGGTTGGTCATAAAGGGTTGGACTCGACTGAGTGACTGAATAACAAAGTCTCTCCTAGGTACAAATTATGTTGGTTTGTAACTATTTCCTTTTGGAATAATCTAAATGGCTACTGATAAGAACCTTTCCACTATGGTTCCTATTCTGTTTTACCATATTTGACAGAATGAAGTTCTTTTAGAGTTTCAGCTGCTCCAGGTGGTTAATCCATTGAGAAGATCACAGGAGCCAAGTTAGGTGAGAGAAGGTGTCAGAACTGCTTAAACGATGTGTGTCTGATTGATGCATTCAATTACATTTGGCCTTATAGGTAGTCCCAACAAAATCCAATGGTTCTACTGGTTTGGGGGACTTTGTGAATTTTGGGTGGGCACCCTACTTTGTGAGCAACCTAATTTCCCTGGATGAAGTTAATTTAGTTACTCTGTGGGTCACAGTCGTCATGAAAAAATAAGTTGTTCCAACATCCACATGCTCCCTCCCCTCCTCCCTTCCTGCAATTCATTCAGTGCATAAGGCACTCAGCAGACTTAAAAAAATCAGATCATTGATTGGAGAATTTGATATCCAATGAAATAATGAAATTAAACACTTTCAAGGTTTGACATCTCTTTACTGGAAGTACAGTCTTAGACTTTAAACACACCCTTGTTAATTTGCTAACAGTCTGTGGTGTGGTGGTATCGTTCCCTGGTCTGCCATTCCAGAAGTTTGGAGATGGAACTGAGAAGGGAGAAGGACTGAGTTTAACCAGATAGGGGTTTACTTTTAACAAGGCAGCAATTTTTCGATGGTTCTGCTTTGTAGAGTTTACAAGTATTTGTTACTAAGAGAGGGCTACCAACCAACCATTCGGCTGCAGACTTTCCCCTTTATGTGAATATGAACGGTGGTAAGCAGATAGGCACTGATGAGCAGTCTTGGAAGATTCTTTGGATAAGCAGTTAGATAATGTCTCAAGGCATTTAAGGAGATTGTCAAGACTTTAAGAAGATTCATTCTTCCTGGTAGCCAGTGGCCAGATGGCCTCTCGGGGGCTATTTCAAGTTTGTATTTAGCTGCCTGTATCTTGCAGGGCTTCCCTGGTGGCTCAGAGGTTAAAGCTTCTGCCTGGAATACAGGAGACCTGGGTTCAGTCCCTGGGTTGGGAAGATCCTTGGAGAAGGAAATGGCAACCCACTCTAGTACTCTTGCCTGGAGAATCCCATGGAGGGAGGAACCTGGTAGGCTACAGTCCATGGAGTCACAAAGAGTCAGACACGATTGAGCAGTTTCACTTTCACTTTATCTTGCAGATTAGATTGATATTGGACTAAGCCTGAACAGAACCTGAAAAGATGAGTTGATAACTATTAGTATTTATCACACATTGGATATATAAACAAAGGCCATGCCAGCCAAAGGGTCTTAGTAATCCTGGAATGATTTTATGTTTAACAAATTTCAAGACAGTGTGTAAGTAGATGTTGGAATTTGTCAGCAGTTTGTTTTTAGGCATGTGAAGACTGAAAGATCTTGCGTTACAAACCTAATGGAACAAAAACTGTTGAAGCAGTGAAAACCAAGCGAATGCATGAAGCTCCTTATCCTGGGTCTCTCCCTCTTGGAACTGCCCTGGGTCTGATGAGAACAGTACAGAAACACCACACTTCAAGCAGTTTCTCTCTTTTCAAGTGTTAGACGTTCAGGTGGAAACATGTTTTACCAAATGTAGTGGATGTGATTTTTTTTTTTAATTTATTTTTAATTGAAGGATCCTTGCTTTGATACCACAGATTTTAACTCACTGTCTCCTTGGTGAATGGGGTATTTCTCACCTGGACTTAAACTGTGAACTCCCAGCGGGGAGGATCTAGGATTAGTCACCTTTGTAGATTTCCAAAATCCAAGGGGAGAATGAGATGAAGGAAGGATCAAGGCTTCTTGTCAACGGGTGCCTGAGTTTAGATTGTCAGTAAATAAACATTGTCTTTCTGTTTGTTTCTTTACCCCAAACTATTGTTTCTACCCACAGCCTAAAGGAAAACGAATTACTTATGAAAGGTTTGAGGTGTGGCCAGCTTGTAAAGTTAGGGCAGCCCCCAAGCTCATTGAAGGAAATGGACTCACCAAGAAGTACGTCCTCACTGCCCATGAATCCAAGAGTTGTATTTTCATCTTATTATTTTAAAATATTCAAGTTTCGTGAAACATAGTTTCTCTAAGGAGTTAAGAACAAGCCCCTGAGAGCTGTGGTCGTCACAAAGCTCAAGGAGCCGGAATGTGCGGGCAGACACACCATTTCACCTTTAATGGTTCGTCTCAGCCCCACTGGGGCAACTTTAGCAAGTGCTTTTTCCTTCTCTTGGAAATGAGTCTCTGACCAGAGGCTGTAATGAAAGCAGTGTATAGTTTGCTGAGTCTTTCATTCAAGGGCACACCAAAAGTTATAAATAAATCCCTTGCCCCCTCAAACGTTTAGCATTTTCATTTGAAAATGCTTTCACTTCAAAACTCAAGTGGTTCTGGTGCATCTGTTTACAGTTTTATAATTTAGACTTTTGCAGGGCTTTCTTTTGTTGTATTATTATATAGTTTATATTATTTCAATATAATTATATATTTATCACTAGTATGACATAATTAATATACTATCATAATGTGCGTGTTCAGTCGCTTAAGTTGTGTCTGACTCTTTTGTGACCCCATGGACTATAGCCCACTCTGCTCCCCTGTCCATGAGATTTCCCAGGCAAGAGTACTGGAATGGGTTGCCATTTCCTTCTCCAGGGGATCTTCCTGACCAAGGAATGTAACCCATATGATAAAACTGATAGAACATCAATAGCATTAATTTATTGATTGGCACCCCACTCCAGTACTCTTGCCTGGAAAATCCCATGGACGGAGGAGCCTGGTGGGCTGCAGTCCATGGGGTCGCTGAAAGTTGGACACGACTGAGCGACTTCACTTTCACTTTTCACTTTCATGCATTGGAGAAGGAAATGGCAACCCACTCCAGTGTTCTTGCCTAGAGAATCCTAGGGACGGCGGAGCCTGGTGGGCTGCCATCTATGGGGTTGCACAGAGTTGGACACGACTGAAGCGACTTAGCAGCAGCAGCATTGATATTGTTTATGTATTTCTACATATATCAATAACTTATTTATATTTATAATTTATATATAAATATACCAATAATTTATTAATCATATTAGTATATACCATAATATATAATATAATTTATATATACTGAGTGTAGCCAAAAATATTCTATGTGTGTGTGTTAGTTGATCAGTTGTGTCTGACTCTTTGTGACCCCATGGATTGTAGCCCACCAGGCTCCTCTGTCCATGGGATTCTCCAGGCAAGAATACTGGAATCGCTTGCCATTCCCTTCTCCAGGGAATCTTCCTGACCCAGGGATTGAACCTGGATCTCCTGAATTGCAGACAGATTCTCTACTGTCTTAGCCACCAGGAAATCTGTAAAAAACAATTCTATATTATATTAATATTTTTTATTATATCATTTATTATAATATATATTATTTTTCTTAAAATAACAAATAACCAAAGGTAAATTTAAAAAAATGTATATATGGGTAGAGGGTGATCATTTGTGCCTTTCCAATTGTTGTATTATTTCTAGTTTCCCATAGTCCCTTTATTTATTTAGTAATATTTTGTATGTACACGTATTTACATTTTCCACGAGACCTGGCTCAAACCAAAGTCAACCTGCTTCCAGTAGTGTTTGCTAAAAACACAGATAAAGTGTAGAAAGGAGAAACCCCATTTCTCCAAAAGCAGCTCTGTTGTCCGTCAACATTTTCAAAGGCAAACTTCTCTGCAAACCTGGTGTGGCTGCCAGCCCGCTGGACTCCCCCGGGACTCTTCCTGTCTGAAAGGGTGGAGGGGGCACTACTGTCGGAGGCTGCCTGAAGGCAGATAGTCCGTCCCTCTGGGATGCTAATGTCAAGGGTCATTTCCTGGCCTGACACTTGATTGTGAAGCAGGTTTGGAGGTCAGTCTTTCCTGGCGCTGGTTTGTGACAAGCACTAGGAGTAGACCATAAACTCCCTCATCCTAACCCATCTTGTTTAACCACAGGAGGCTGTCGGTTGGTATTTATATGCAAATTGGGGTGAGTACCTAACAGGTGGCTTTGAAATGTTCAATTTGTTTATCTCATCGTGGGAAGCCCAGCCTTTTCTCAGCGGAGGAAGATTTATGGGGCTGTTTCCCTGGCTCTCAACAGTGAATTAAGTCCAGCGGGGCCCTTGGCGTCTTCATTCACTCAAGCTGGCCATCAGGAGCAAAGCTCTGCTGGCCCTGGGGACTGACCTGGACAGAGGGGCCCCAGGGAAGGCACTGGCTCTCAGGTGGGGACAGCAGGCAATGGAAAGGGAAAAAAACTGTCTTCAGAATATCTACCACACAAATATCTCGTCTGGAAAAAAAATAAACTGGCCATTTCCCTTGGCTTCCTCTCCACACCTGTTCTGGGAAAACGTCCGTCCTTCCTGACCTTGAAGAAGGTCTGCCAGAAGTCTCTCTCTAGGAGGGTCTCTGTAGGAACTTGTTTTAATCAGAGGTTCAAAGTGCTCATCATCATGTGTTAACAGTGCTTGTGGACCTAGGAGCCTGGTGGGCTATAGTCCACAGTGTCGCAGAGTCGGACACGACTGGAGTGACTGAGCGTACACACACACAGACACACACACACAGGGGCCATGGTGGGTATGGTTTTGGCTCAAGGGACCTGGCTTGCCACCTGTGGTGTGGTCTCAGCCTAACCATGAGCTCTGTTTCCTCACTGACACAATGAGGATGATAATGTTATCTTACATAGATTGAGATTGGGTTGTTGGGAGGATTAACTAAGATAAAGAAAGATTTAGCTCCATTCCTTGCAGAGCTGTAAATGTTAGCCATTACTTCAAGGTATTGTTCCTTCACAAACCCTCTCAAAGATTAGAGTGCCCCGCAGAACCCCACGCCTACTCTACAGACCGGGAGCCAGACTAGATGAATTCACAGATCTAGTGATGTTTAATCATTTTTATTACTGAGTGTGTTTAATTTATCCAAGTTAGCCTTCCCTGTTTATAGTTTGCTCCAGACGGTTCCCTTTCCTTGGTGGTCCAGTGGTGCTCTGGCCACTGCAGTGAGAAGCCCATGCACTTCATCTGGGGAGTAGCCTTTGCTCGCCACAATGAGAGAAAGCCCGAACGCAGCAATGAAGTCCCAGTGCATTAAAAAAAAAAACAGAGAGAGAGAGAGTAGGAAAGCCACCTCATTTTGATGTAAAAATATTGAAACTACAATATCCTTGGTAGGAAAAGGTGACTTATTAGGAACCACTGTGATGTCCGCATTAGCCCAGAGCAGATTGTGGGAACACTCCCCATAGTCAGGAAGGGCATGTTATCTGCTCCCTTGGACAACAAATGCCTGTTTTTGCATTTGCATTCTGTTAATGAATACACACCTGTCGACTGTGCGACTTTGCCCGGCTGACCTGTTGACGGGTGACCAGCCACAGTTCACCGCTTCAAGCCCAGGTAACTCAAACACGTGGCCCAACCCCCTGTCTTGCCACTTGGGAGTCCATGTACTGGTCTGGTGAGGGTCACCCCTATTGGAAGGCAAGAGGCGAATTAAAATGTTGTGCTGGAACATTCCTGGATTCTGTAAATAGAGTAAGGACTGTTCTCATGAGAATCCATGTTTTTTTTAATTTGTTTATTTTTAATTGGAGGATAATTGCTTTACAGTATTGTGTTGGCATCTGCCATACATCAACAGGAAGAGTCCGTTTCTACGAAATCTGTTGGTCCAACACCATACTGCAGTTTGGGTGACAGAAATGCTCAGTTGCTTCAGTCGTATCCGACTCTTGGCACCTTCAAGGCTGCTCTGAATTCATGGGCCCATGAATGACTAGCTGAGCCTGGTGGAATGAGATGTTACAGATTTTCTGACCAAACGGTTGGCCCACGAAGGCAGCTGGTCAGGGCTGACAGCCACTTGCTCACCTGCAGAGAATGAGCGGGGGGCTCAACCCAGGCTGTCAGAGAGGGTCATCAGCTCCCTGGCTAGGCCGAGTGGGGATGTGCAACCCCTAGTGGTGGCGTCTGGTTGGTTGAGGATGCGTCACAGCCTTGGTTGCACATGGGGAAGAGTTACAGAGCCTTGCTGCGCGTTCTGGCCAATTCCCGAATCTCCTGCATTGGCAGGCAGATACTTAACCACTGGACCATCAGGCAAGTTCGAAGTCAGTTTTAGTGTTTGAAAAAGAAGCCATTTGTTCAAAGACTCCATACTGACTAGTGAGACTGAGTTAATCATGCCATCTTTCGCCTTCATGTTTTTCATTTGTAAAATGAGAGTCACGGTAACACTGTTTTCCTCCCAGTTCAAACGTGAACTATGGGAAGTCTGTGCTGCTAGCAAGTTCCTCTGAGCTCCCTGGAAAGGCAGTGAAAAATAAAAGTTATGGTGAAGATACTATTTTAAAATGAGGATAAGCTGTTTCCTGTGTTTCTGCATTTTTATTTCCTTTGTACTTTTTGTTCTGTTACTCTTTCAGTCTCAGTTTTGATTCATTTCTCCTCTCCCTAATGTTTGTAGTGGTTTAGTGGCTAAGTTGTGTTCCATCTCTTTGCAACCCCATAGACTGTAGCCCACCAGGCTCCTCTGTCCATGGGATTCTACAGGCAAGAATGCTGGAGTGGGTTGCCACTTCCTCTCCCAGGGGATCTTCCTGACCCACGAATAGAACCTGCGTCTCCTGAGTCTCCTGCTTGGCAGGCGGAGGTTTTACCACTGAGCCACGTTGGAAGCCCAGTTGTCCATAATGAAACTATAAAGCTTACTTTATGAAGACACAACATGGTTTACATAGCAGTTACAAGGTTAAGGCCATCCTTCTTTTTTCTACCAATATAAGAATTACCTGTTTGGAATAGTGTTTAAAATTGAATTTACATTCACAAAAAAATCTCAGGCTTAAAATTTGGGCCAGGGTGGGTAGAGAGAGAAGAGAGAAAAGTCCAAAGAGTGTGATTATCAAAATTAGCATGGACTTCCCTGGTGGTCCAGTGGCAAGGACTCTGCGCTCCCAATGCAGGGGGCCAGGGTTCAACTCCTGGGCAGGGAATTAGATCCTAAATTCCTCAAATAAAGATTCCGAGTGCCTCGACTAATACCTGGCACAGCCAAATAAATAAATATTCTTTAAAAAATGAATTGACTTCTAAAAGAAAATTGGCAGGAACACTGTTGAATATTGTTGAAAACAAACATCTGAGTTTTCTTAATGTCCTGAATGAAAATGAAGCAAAAGAAAACATCAAGTTCAACAACAACAACAAAAAAAAGAAGGAAGGAAAGATAAAGAAAATGACACAGCAAAATTAAAGACCTTAAAATTCTGCTTTAAAATGGCCTTAACCTTTGTACTTTTTCACTACTTAAGGCAAATATTATGTAGTGATGAAATGGTTTTTTGTTTTTGAAAAATTTGTACATTAGCTGAAATGTTAAGATTGGTAATCTGTGTCATGGTTAGAGCATCAAGGAGAAATATTTATGTTACTTGTTCACCTAGGCCTTGTGTTTAATATTTAAATATTGCAAATGGGGGCCTTTTTCTGCCTACCCCACAGTGGGAAGAAATTGGCCAAGTGACTTGCCTGAGGCAACGCTGTGAACAGGGATTTCTGCCTCAGACGACATTCCTGGGCCACGTTCTCCTAAAAGAACCTGAAAGCTTGTGAGAAAAATAAAATCAAGTTCACAACATTCTATTTCTGAATGGAAACTGGACAATGGCACTTTGTCTGAAATCGAGTCTCTACCTTTCAGGAGGGCGAAACCACGTTAAACCCAAACCACACTCTTTCTGCCAAGTCTCACCTCATTCCTCCCAGTGGGGCCAGGAAGGAATTGTCTGCCTAGCTGATTTCTGGTGCTTGTAGGGGGCAGGGTGGGTGGAGGTTGAGAAGAAATTTCTTCTCTTCTTTCCAGGTTTATTTCCTCAAGGGAAAAGCCCATGTTTTATATGCTGTTCTGGCAGCAGAGGGGAAAAATTTTCATTCTTTTCTCTGATGACCGCCTGACGAGGGAAACAAGGAGAAGCCGTTCCTCGCTTGCCTTTTTCTGGCCTTTGGGTGAGACAGAGAGAGGGAGTGAAAATACAATCTCATCCACTCTCTTACTTCTGGTTGCCTCTTACCTTTTTGCAAACCACCCTTCTAGCCAAAAGCAGCAGAAATCAATTGATTTGTGTGACCTTTTGTGGTTTCTATGAGTGAACCTTTCTGAAAATCTCTTTTTGTTTGAGAGAGGGAGTAATTTTTCCCTTGGAAGTATAGATGTAGGGAAAAAAATGATGTGTTGAATTTACTCTCTTACTAGTCTTGATTTTAAATTCTTTGTTAAGAACTGGAATTCTTGGTATGATTTCAGTAAAAAGTATCTGAATATATTTTACAAAGTTGTAAAATGTCAAACTTCATGCAATTTTATTTCTGAAGCCTCAATACCACTTGGACACTGTAATTATATCCGGACCGTTTCTTTTTCAGCAAAAGAGTCACAAACAGCTTTCTTCACCGTTGACGTCTTCATTCATTTCACTTATGACACTATCTGATAAGAATTTCCTTTCAGATTGCAGTCAATGATCACAACATAGGTAACTTCTTACACCACTGAACTCATGGAAGAGCAGCCTTCTGTTCCAGAATAATCAAAATGTTGAGCAACACTTAGCCACTCAGAGAAAGATGAATATTTGATATTTCAGAACTTAAGTTGGGCAGTACGATAGGAATTGTCAGGTGCTGGTAACATGCTAGACTCAGAAAGTTAAGACATTAGGTTACATGGAGTCTAGCCGACAAAGGGTCAGTAGCATGACTAACATATAACAGGTCAATGTTTAACTTTTCCAAGTTTTGTTTAAATTCAGTGTCTGAGAGAGAGAGAGAGAGAGAATTCTTGGTTGGTTATATCAAAGCTTTCAAAAGTGCCCTGGACAGAGATTGAGAAGGATGAAGAGACGCCTTGTCTTGGTTTTCTATCTTCCACTGTTGCAAATACATCCAGAGAGAGAGAGATGAAATGTAAACAAACAAACAAAAAGAATGAGGGGGAAGAAAGAAAACATACAGGAATATTAGAAGATGAGGAAGAGATTAATTTTTTTTCTTGGGTGTGGAAAAGGGAAACAAAAGGAACAGATTAACATTTAATAAAATAAGCCTCAGGGTCACACGTGGGCTCCCAGGCAACAATTAAATCTGGTGTCTACGACTTTGAGAGATAAGACCTTGGCTCTGGAGAAGAAATGGCAATCCACTCCAGTGTTCTTGCCTGGAGAATCCCATGGACTGAGAAGCCTAGTAGATTACAGTCCACGGGGTTGCAAAGAGTCGGACACGACTGAGCGACTTCACCTCAATGTATGGCAAAAACCACCACAATATTGTAAAGTAATTAGCCTCCAATTAAAATAAATAAATTAAAAAAAAAAAAAAAAGACCTTGGCATAAAGAGACACAGGAGTGCCAACAAAGATTCTCTCCCCAGGGTTTGTATAGCAAGTCCCCTACATACCAATGAGTTCTGTTCTGAGTGCATATTCATAAGTCCAATTTGTTCATAAGTCCAACAAAGTTAGCCTTGGTACCCAACTAACACAATCGGCTATATAGTACTATATAGTAATAGGTTTATGATACTTTTTACACAGATGATACATAAAAAACAAGCACAAAATATAAAGAAAACATTTAAAATCTTATAGTACAGCATCTTGAAAAGTACGGTAGCACAGTACAACAGCTGGCACACAGGGACTGGCATCCACTGAGCAGGCAGGAAGAGTTACTGACTGGAGGAGGAAGAGGAGGTGGGAGATGGCAGAGCTGCAGGGTCATCAGAACCCGCCTGCCAATGCAGGAGACATAAGAGACACAGGTTCAGTCCCTGGGTGGGGAAATGCCCTGGAGGAGGATATGGCAACCCACTCCAGTATTCCTGCGTAGGAAATCCCATGGACAGAGGAGCTGGGTGGGCTCCAGTCCGTACGTAGGTTGCAAAGAGTCGGACACGACTGAAGCGACCTAGCTCTAGCACAAGGACCGTCAACAATAGGAGACGGGGGGCAAGCTGATATTTCACTCACACCTGACGCTGATGGCACAGATTCTAGTTCTGTACTGAATAGAATTCTGTCTACCTTCTGGAAAACCTGATCCAGTGATGTCTGGATAGTAGCTCTTCTTTTTTCATCATAGATGACACAGTAGCACAGAATTGTGTTCTGAACGGCTGCTGCAACCTTTGTATATTGGTCTACATTTGACCCTAAGCCTCAAAAACCAACAGTGCCTCTTCAAGTAAGGGAAATTCTCTAGCCATTTCCTGCTCATGAATCTCTTCAGTTCTTCAGTTACTTCTTCTTCCTCTTCTCTCTTTGTCCTTTCTCTGGGCCCCCAATTCCATCATGTCTTCATTAGTAAGCTCCTCCTGTTTGCCCAGCAAGGAGTTCACTGAAGTTGTCTTTTTGTAGACCTAGCTCCAGCTTCTCCCTGAGGGTCACTAAGTTGCTGGTGACCTCTTTGGACTTCTCATCCATTTTCTCAAATCCATAAAAATCAAGAACAAACTGTGGGCAAAGATTCTTCCAAACCCCATTCATGATGATGGCCATAACTTTACTCCAATGAACTCAGTTTTTTAACTTTTAAAATAACTTTTTAGATGTCATAGTCCTGCTATCTGCCATCTATCAGCCGGAGAACCAGAACCACTGATGGTGTAAGCCCCAGTCCAAAGCCAGGAGAGGACCAACATCTTCACTCAGCAGGCAGGCATAGAGAGAGCAAATTCACCTTCTTTATACCTTTGTGTTCGACTCAGACCCTCGGTGGATTGGATGATGTTCATCCACCCGCTTTGAGGAAGGTGGTCAACTTTATTCAGTCTACCAGTTCAAATGCTAATCTGGACACTCTGTGACACAATGAAACTGACACATACAATTAACCATTGCAAGGGCAAAATAAATTCTAGGCTTCAACAGTACATGAACCGAGAACTTTCAGATGTTCAAACTGGTTTAGGAAAGGCAGAGGAACTAGAGGCCAAATTGCAAACATCTGTTGGATCATAGGAAAAGCAAGAGAATTCCAGAAAAACATCTATTTCTGCTTCACTGACTATGCTAAAGCCTTGACTATGTAGATCACAACAAACTGTGGAAAATTCTTAAAGAGATGGGAATACCAGACCACCTTACCTGCCCTCTGAGAAATGTGTATGCAGATCAAGAAGCAACAGTTAGAAGTGGACATGGAACAACAGACTGGTTCCCAGTTGGGAAAGAGTATGTTGAGGCTGAATACTGCCACCCTGCTTATTTAACTTGTATGCAGAGTACACCATGCAAAATGCCAGGGTGAATGAAACACAAGCTAGTGTCAAGATTGCCAGAACAAATATCAATAACCTCAGATATGCAGATGACACCACCCTTATGGCAGAAAGTGAAGAGGAACTAAAGAGCCTCTTGATAAAAGTGAAAGAGGAGAGTGACTAAGCTGGCTTAAAACTCAGCATTCAAAAAACTAAGATCATGGCATCCAGTTGCATCACTTCATGGCAAATAGATGGGGAAACAATGGAAACAGTGACTGACTTTATTTTGGGGGGCTCCAAAATCACTGCAGATGGTGATTGCAGCCATGAAATTAAAAGACGCTTACTCCTTGGAAGAAAAGCTATGACCAACCTAGACAGCATATTAAAAAGCAGAGACATTACTTTGCCGACTAAGGTCCATCTAGTCAAAACTATGGTTTTTCCAGTAGTCATGTATGGATGTGAGAGTTGGACCATAAAGAAAGCTGAGGGCTGAAGAATTGATGCTTTTGAACTGTGGTGTTGGAGAAGACTCTTGACAGTCACTTGGACTGCAAGGAGATCCAACCAGTCAATCCTAAAGGAAATCAGTCCTGAGTATTCATTGCAAGGACTGATGCCCAAGCTGAAGCTCCAATATTTTGGCCACCTGATGTGAAGAACTGACTCCATGGAAAAGACCCTGATGCTGGGAAAGATTGAAGGCAGAAGAAGAAGGGGATGACAGAGGATGGGATGGTTGGATGGTATCACCAACTTGATAGACATGAGTTTGAGCAAGCTCTGGGTGTTGATAGACAGGGAAGCCTGGTGTGCTGCTGTCCATGGGGTTGCAAAGAGTCAGACATAACTGAGTGACTGAACTGACTGAACTGAGCGCTGGGCGGGGCTCCTGAAGGGACCTCATTCTGGTCATACCTGGTGCAGAAATGGCAGGAGGTCAGCAGAGAGAACTCCAGGGGACAAATCCAGAACTTGTGACATTGGTTTTGGTGTACTCCAAATCATCTGGATTATATAAAAATCATAAAAGGTACATTGGGGCATGGGATCTTCATAGGTGGCCAAAGGGTACAACTCTTCAAGTAGAGAAACTGCTTGAAAAAGAAGAAAAACTCAGTAAGAGAAAAATGAATCAGCTGGTTGAATGTGTGCTGTACGGGAATGGCGCTGTCTTCCTTCTTGACAAGACTGGAATGGAAAAAGCTGTCAGTGTGGAGATAAATCGCCCATCACTGGAGCTGACAGGTGGAGGTCGTCTGAGGTGGGAAGAGAGCACAAAGTCAGATGCCCAATGTAAATAGTAACATCTTTGTCTTTGATGCCATCTACGTGGTGAATGCGAAAGGAACCAGGGAAATGAAAAGATGCTTCAGGGAGCAGGGAAATTAGTGCTGATGTTTCTCATTAAAGCAGTAGTCATAGCAATAACAACTGGATGTTTATAGATGGCATTTCATCTATAGCTCTGGGATTTCACTGGGCTTTAAAACAGGAGGATCTGGTTCACACCTCTTACCAGGAGAATGAATTACCTTCCAGCTCTCAGGAGTGGTGTGAAGGACATCTCCAAGGATCTTAGATTCACCAAACTGTAGAGTTAAGTATGGTGAGAGGTAAACTAGTCCGACACCCTTTTCTCATAGGCCCGAAGAGGTTAAATGACTGGCCCAAGGTCACACAGCTACTTAGTGGGATTGCTGGGACTGGAACACAGTTCCGTTTCCTTTAAATCTCAGCTGTCACTTTCTGTGTGTCTTTGGAAAGTCAGTTAACTCTGAACCTCTGTTTCATCATCTGTAAAATGTGGATAATGATAACACCTACACCAAAGGGCTCTTGACAGGACTAAATGAATTAGCACATACTTAGGACAATGCCTGGGCAGTGGTGGTTCTTTAGTCCCTAAGTGGTATCTTACTCTTGTGACTCCGTGGACTGTCAGCCAACGGACCGTCAGGCTCCTCCGTTCACGGGATATTCCAGGCAAGAAATATCGGAGTGGGTGCCATTTCCTTTTCCAGGGGAATCTTCCTGACCCACAGATGGAACCCAAGTCTCTTAAGTCTCCTGCATTGGCAGGCAGTCTCCTGCATTGCAGGCAGATTCTTTTACCAACAACGTCCAGCATACAGTAAGTGTTAAATTCATGATAGATGTTATGGACAATTTTTCTTTTTAAGGGTACCATCCATTAAAAACCTGGAGAAGGAAATGGCAATCCACTCCAGTATTCTTGCCTGGAGAATCCTATGGACGGAGAAGCCTAGTAGGTTACAGTCCACGGGGTCGCAAAGAGTCAGACACGACTGAGCGACTTCACCTTCACCTTCACCTTCACCTCCATTAAAAAAAAATAAAAGGCTGCTGTAGCTTCTTTTGAGTGCTAGTGATGTAAAAGAATCAATGGGGATGGAAATGGCAGGTAGCACCAGTGGTCTGAGTCCTCTTTTGCCCCAAATCCTGGACAACAGGGATGCTGGGTCCCTCTGAGCCTGAAGCAGTCCTGGTTCTCTGGATCCCTTCAGCGACAGGGCAGTAAAGATGCGGACAGAGCCCATGGCTGGGCTTCCGGCCAGGTCTCCACTGGGGGTTCCGCGTGGCAGCCAGGTTGAATCTGCGGGGAGGTGTGCTTCTCAGGACTGGAGGCAGAGCCCCGGGTGGTGCTGGAACGTGCTGTCAGCAGCTGTGTGTTTGGTAACTGCTGGAGCTCTGCTGCCCTCTCCCCTCCATTCCCCCTACCCTCCTGGCTGAGGGTCTTTGGAACCCCCCCCCCTTAAACTAGACATTGAATTTCTATTAATAAACTAACTGGGGCCAGAGAAAACATTTTGGTCTATTGCCAGTTATTTAACTTCAGTGCAAATAAGTTCTCTCCTTTTTTCATTTTGGCTGTGCTCAGTCTTCACTGCGGTGCGTGGGCTTTCTCTAGCTGTGCCAAGTGGAGGCTGGTCTCGAGTTGTGGTGTGCGGGCTTCTCATTGCGGTGGCTTTTATTGTGGACCTCAGGCTCTAGGCGAGGGGGCTTCATCGTTGCGGTATACCAGGTTAGTTGTCCTGTGGCATGTGGAATCTTCCTGGACCAGGGGTTGAACCCATGTCCCCTGAATTGGCAGGCAGATTCTTAACCAATCGGCCACCAGGTAGGTCCAGGTTCTCTTCTTTCTTGAAAGTGAGCTTTTAGGGGAGCGGGAGGTAGAGGAAGGAGCCAGGGTGGGATGGATATTGGAGATACTGAAATGGGGAGAAGAAAGGTCAGAGTTCAAGGGCAGATGTGTTGGAAGATGATGCTTCCTCCTTGGTTTAGCCTAATGTAGGAGCTTCTGGAAACCGACATACTGTACAATCAAGTGGCAGTAACCTGTCACCAAACTGAATTCCTTAACAACCAGCTGAGCCATTCCTATACCTTGTGGGCCTGGGTAATCTCTGTAAGTGCCCTTCACACAAATCTTAACTCTAAGCGGAATAATTCATTTCCTTCTACTTCTGCTCCAGGTAGTTTATCAAATGAAATAATTTATGGGAAAGAGTTCCTCTTCTTTTTTTTAATGTATTTATTTGGTTGCACTAGGTCTTAGTTGTGGCATGTGGGATCTAGTTCCCTGACCAGGGATTGAACCCGGGCTTCCTGCATTGGAAGCACAAAATCTTAGCCACTGCACCACCAGGGACGTCCCGGGAGAGAGTTCTTGGAATGTAAAGCATGCTAAAAACATTTTGGTGGTCCTCTGTTGATAACTTTTCATAGGGGGCATGAATGTGGCCTGCTGGTTACAGATATACCTCCTCAAGATGTGAGGAATAAAATAGCCCCATGTTTCAGGCTTTGAGGGCGTGGGGTGAGAGTGGAGAGAAAAGTTGCTTTTGGCCATGTTGCTTCTGGAAGGAGCTCTGAAGAATTCTAATTCTTCACTGGTGAATCAATGAAAGAGTGAAAGGATGTCTCTTTGAAAAGTGAAAAAGTGAAAGTCATGTCCAACTCTTTGCGGCCCGATGGACTGTACATAGTCCATGAAATTCTCCAGGCAAGAATACTGGAGTGGGTAGCTTTCCCTTCTCCAGGGGATCTTCCCAACCCAGGAATCAAACTGGGGTCTCCCACATTGTAGGTGGATTCTTTACGAGCTGAGCTACCAGGGAAGCCCGTTGCTCAAGGGCAGGTGAGCTAAGCTGACCCAGGTGGGTGGAGCCAGCACAGTATGGGACACGGGCAATAGGAGGGGACCTGGGTGGCCTCCTGCATCCAGCAGGCCTGGTTCTGCTCCAAGGACTCATTGCTTACCCTCCTCAGGGCTCATCGCTGCCATCTCAGAAGGTTACGTGAAAACACACACACACACACACACACACACACAGCACTTGGCACAGCTCCTTGGACAAAGTAGCTACTGGAAAGCAGTTATTATTATTACTATGGAGGCCGGATTTGTACGTCTTTTCACCATAGTTCAGATTTCAAGCTCTCACAAATAGACACCATTAGCCAACTTGCTTCTTTAGTTTCTCTCAAAGATATCACAACCTCTGATGGATTCTGCTTTATATTTCCTCTTAAGGATTGAAGCTCTGACTGCTAGGAATTTAGGTGAGTGAATCATTCGGGGTCCATTTAGCACAAGGAAAGTTCCAACAATGGCCTTGGATCTTGTTTGTATCAGACTCACAGTGGCAGTGATGCGCTGTCATGATAAAAGCCGAGAAGCTCAGTACACTCCATGAAAGGAAACAGGCATTAACTTTCTTCCCCAGCCTGGTTACTCGGGACATTAATCAGCCCATAAAAGTGGGATTAAGTCAACTCTCAATTTAGGGTTTGTAGTTCACCTTTAAAACGTAACTGTTCTTTATGTTTTCATATCAGGTGATCACATTTTAGACATAATGAAAGAGCAGGGGTATTTTCCCACAAATGTTTGTGGGGTTCATGACTACAGATGGAAACCTCCCTGAAGACATTTAATGAACAATTATTCAATCTGGGGGATGGCTTTGGAGGAGCCGTGCCAGCTGAGGGCACATTAAGCGAGTTTCCTAAAAGCTGTATAAATGAGAGGCTGGAGCAACCCTCAAAATACAGTCATCCAGTTTATCCTTTATTGCCTAATGAATATGTTATGATATCACGGGCCCATCAGCTTGAAACTGCACTCTGGCTCTGAGCCCCTGAAGGCAAACAGATGGATGCTTAAATCCTTCCTCTTAAAGTCTTACTGGATCGCAGAGCGTTTGCTGATATGGAGAGCCTGAAATTTTCTCAAGTTCTAAGGCATCCTCCTAGGCTTCGAAGGTACTGCTCTGATGCTGCCCTAAAGGTTCACTTTTCTCTTTGTCATTTTCCTTTCTCTAGGACACAAAGCCGGAAGGGTCTCTGGGGGTCATTCCAGGCCAGAGTGTCTACGGCTCCCAACTATAAAAGAGAGAAAAATTCAGGCTGCAGTGTGTTTTCCCAAGCAACTACATTTATTCAACTCAAAGAACAAAATCTCATAGTCCAACATCTCTGGACTCTGAGATTTTATTCATTTTTCCTTTTCTGGTATAAAATACTTCTTTTCTTAGAGGATATTTTAAAAGTATCTTTTTGAGATAAAACATTTTCCAAAAAAGCTTTCTTTCAAAAATTTTGCTTTAAAAGCCAAGAGTCTGGGGGTCAGGAGTTCAGCATCAACCCTCTGTTTTTGGGGTGAAGGGTCTAATGTCAAGGCCATCATGCTTTCCTTTGTTGCTCACTAGTTGGTGCAGGAGTGGGTGAGCAGGTGGCATCTGCCTCCAGCCTAGTGTTTTTCCCTCCACCATGCGATCCCCGTGAAGTGGACGGAGAAAGACTGGCTAAGTGCGTCATAGCTCCTGGCCGTGGGAAAGGCCATCAACGTCCTCCCAGGCATCTGGTTTTGCAGTGAGTGTCTGAAGTGACCATGTCCAGGGCAGGACACCTAGAGGTTAGGGTCCCACTATGGTTTGCTTCCAAGGGTCCTGGACCACACAGGCATGCAAGTGTTTCCTCTACCCACCTGAGACGCCCATAAGCACAACCTCAGCCACTCCTTCCTTAGGGTTAGGCCTGGCCCTCCTGTGTGCTGTGCTGTGCTTATCCTCAGTCAAGTCCAACTCTCTGTGACCCCATGGATTGTAGCCCACCAAGCTTCTCTGTCCATGGGGATTCTCCAGGCAAGAATACTGAAGTGGGTTGCCATGCCCTCCTCCAGAGAATCTTCCCAACCGAGGGATTGAACCCAGGTCTCCCACACTGCAGGCAGATTCTTTACCATCTGAGCCACCAGAGAAACCCAAGAATACTGGAAAGGGTAGCCTATCCCTTCTCCAGGGGATCTGCCCAACCCAGGAATCAAACCGGGGTCTCCTGCATTGCAGGTGGACCCTTTACCAGCTGAGCTCCCAGGGAAGCCACTGGCCCTTTCTAGTTTCCCATTTTGCCTCTCTCTCCCAGAGCAAGTTCCCTAGAGCATGTACCCATGAACCTGCATTGTCATTAGCAATTTCAGGATGAACAAGTTTATTGTTTTCTTTGGAAGTTACCTGAGAGCTGGAATTCTGAGAAGGAGAAAGAGGTAGACCCAGGGGAGTTCAGACAGAGCAATAGTAGCAGCTCTAGATCTATGATGCACAGAGTGGCAGGGGAGGGCAGAGATGGTGTCAAGGCTCTGTGCTAGTGACAGAAGGTGTCCAGACGGGAGGAGGCTCCTTGGATGAGTGGATGGGCCAAGTGGATAGCCTTGGTCCTCTTTCTGGAGTCCTTTACCCGGCAGGAAGGATGACCCTAATGATGGGAATTTCTGAGCTTGATCTTGAGCTGGAGACCATCAAAGTGCTTTGTTCTATCTCTAAAGAGACCACAAGCTCATCAGCTTAGATGGGGGCTCCTGGGGGCTCAGAACACCTCTTTGCTAATGCTGTCACTCATTCTTTTTATTGAAAGACATCCTGAAGGTAATTGCAGAGCCCACAGTGAGTGAATCCTTATGGAAGAAGCCAAGCTCCATACCCAGGTCCCTGACTCAAGTGGTTATTTTCATCATTTAGGACATGGAAGGGAAGGGCCCTGGCATCCTGGGGGTGAGTGGGGAAGCTTTCTGCTTGATGTGAGTGTGAAGATGCTCCAGCAAAGTCTCTCTATGAGAAATGAGGGAGCCCCCTCCATTGAAAAATCGGTTTCCAGAAGTAGATCTTTTGGGAGTCTCAAATGAGAATTTAGTCTGACATGACTGAAGCAACTTAGCAGCAGCAGCAGCAGCAGCAGCAGTGGGTGCTGTGTTCGACTTTCCTCCAAGTGTCATGGGATAACACTTTAGCTGGCATCAACAGTGACATTTTTGCAAACTCTAAAAATCTCAAGGTGCCTGTAAACAGCTCCAACCAGAAGTATTTGGCCGGCCCCAAATTCCATGCTAGGGATATTTCTCAATAGGTAAGAGAATTTTTTTTTTTTATTACAAAGGTATTACATGAGCATTTGAACAAAATTAGACATTACAGATACATAAAAAGAAGAAAATTAGGGAAAAAATTGCTTTTGAAGTGCTTAGCAGGGGTTCCTGCCACCTCTCATAAAGTATTGTGAGTCTTGAACCTGAACTGAACTGGAATTCTGCTGAGCAATCCACAGCCTAAGACATCATGATCCCATCTCAGATCAATTAGGAGAGGCTCTCAGGCTGAAGCAGCATTTCCGAGAGGGCTAGAGGTTCCTGAAGGAACTTTTGGTTCCCAGTTAAAAACCCCAGGGATCAGACAAGGATCCCAGATGGAAGGAACTGATGTTGCTTTGCAGGCGTGAAGTAAAAGTCTTGATGTAACTTCCAGGGCTCACGCTGCTGACTGCAATGAAGAAGGAGCAGCCAGGTTCATCCTGTCCTGTGCTGCCCAGGGCGTCTTCATTCTGGACTGATTGGGAGCTGGTTCTACATGGGTCGGCAGGTGAACAGCACCCAGCAAGCTTGCTTCCCCATGTAAGAGGAATTGCAGAGTTCACACCAAGCTGGGAGATGGGCAGGACCATCATCAATCCCATGAGGTGAGGATGCTGCTCAGATTCTGTGTTGGCAGAATGGACCACCAGGTGAAAGGAAAAGGCCTCTGACCATAAGCTTCGGACAGACCCAGAGTGGCTTTTCGGTCATAGTTTCTAGAATAATAAGAGTGGACAAACTCTGATCTCATTTGATGTCTGCGATTTTTAATGTAAAATCCTTCTGCCCCTGGGGAAAGCTCTCTCAAGCCCAGTGCCCTTTCAGACAAGGAGGTGACAGAAGATTCAATTCTTATTCATCTTCAGCCTGCAAAGTGCATTTCGCTCAAGTTTCCACTGCTCTTATCACTCAGACTTCCAGACCAGCAATTGCCCAGTAGTTTATTCTAGACAGAAGGCTATTTTTTGTTTCAAAGGAATGCTATTCAGAAAGATCATCAAAAGGTCATCAGACCTCTTGTTTATTTACTGGTTTTGGAGATCGAGTTTCCTGTTCCTAGATGTGGGGTCTAAAAGAGAGCAGGACTCCCAGTCCACCACAAAAAGGATTGAAATTCACCAAGTAGCTTGAAGAGAAAGAGTTGTTTCTACTTTAAGTGGAATGAAGCAGAATTTAATCCCTTACAGTTCCCGAAGTCTTTTTTTTAAAACTTTTTTATTAGCACTGAAGCCCTTCAGAAATGGTCCAAGATCCAAATAGTATTCTTATCTGTAGTTTTCTTTGGAAATCATTCAGCAGTAGATATAGATGTCCAAACATGCATTCAGCCCCATCTTAGGGAGCTATATATGGGGAAGCTACTGCCAGCTGGTAACACCCACTTCTCCTTTGGCTCCTCTTTCATTCTCCAAGTTGAAAACTTTTTTGGTTCACAGACTTGACCTTAAAAATGCCAAGTTCAAGGATGCCAATTCAAATGATATCTATTTTTCAACAAAGCACACCCAGACTCACTTTGATCATTCTTTACCTTGCCACTGAAAATAGGAGCTTGAGTGTGGACTCCCGGACGGTCAGGATTCTCCAGTCCAAGACTCTGGACACAGCAGGCAAGACAGTGTTTCTTGAAGCCCACTTATCTGAGTGGGGAGCACCTAACTGAAACATTTAGCCTGTGGGATGGGCTTGCACTTAACAGCATCCAAATGGTTGTTCTTTCTAGTTTTATTAAGGAGCCGGATCCTTCTCATAAGTTTTCCATTAATGGGATTATAAATTGATATAATTTTAAGTCCAAGAATGCAGAACGGGTATGTGGTAAACATAAACATGTGTTTGGTGTTAGATGTAAACTAGCACAGCCAGAGTGGGCAAGTGTCATAAACTTCAAACGTGAAACAGATGGAAGGTAATTAGAGGCATGAAAGTGATGACAACAGCAGTGAACTGTAGCAATGAAATGAATTGTTAGTTTAGGCAGGAATCGCTGTGGCCCTGGCGGATTTATCACGTTTCTAGCTGCTGTATGAACTTGATGTTACCCTTCTCTAGAAGAATGCAAGAGCTGCTTTTTTTAAATTCCCAGGCAGGAAGTACAGCTTGGAAGCATGTGGACCACAGTACTGGTTTTCCACATCTGAAATAAATGGATTGTTTTGCCTATTGCAAGGCAATGGGTTCACTAGTTGGTGAACAACTTAAAATTTTTATTTCAACTTATTCTCTAATCTTAGTCGCAAGCTCTTAGACCTTGTCTGGTGATGTTTGGTCAGATCACAGATAGAAGTCTGTGTGACAGGTTCCCTCCCAAAAATGTTGTTCAGTCACTAAGTTGTGTCCAGCTCTTTGCAACCCCATGGACTGAGTGCAGCATGCCAGGCTTCTCAGTCCTTCAATATCCTCTGGAGTTTGCTCGAACTCATGTCCATCGAGTCAGTGATGCCATCCAACGATCTCATCCTCTGTCACCCCCTTCTCCTGACCTCAATCTTTCCCAGCGTCAGAGTCTTTTCCAATGAGTCGGCTCTTCACATCAGGTGGCCAAAATATTGGAGCTTCAGCTGCAGCGTCAATCCTTCCTATGAATATTCAGGGTTGATTCCTTTAGGATTGATTGGTTTGGTCTCCTTGCTATCCAAGGGTCTCTCAAGAGTCTTCTCCAGCACCAAATTCGAAAGCATCAATTCTTCAGTGCACAGCCTTCTTTATGGCCCAGTTCTCACAATGGCATATTTTAATGGCAAAACTTAGCCCGGAGCAAGTGTCACAGTTCAGTAAAGCTAAAATGAAAGAAACCCTCAATATCATATTCTGATGCTCAGAAAGTAAAATTTTAGCTAACAGGAATTTGAGAATGAACAAAACTAGTGGAGGTGATGGAATTCCAGTTGAGCTGTTTCAAATCCTGAAAGATGATGCTGTGAAAGTGCTGCACTCAATATGCCAGCAAATTTGGAAAACTCAGCAGTGGCCACAGGACTGGAAAAGGTCAGTTTTCATTCCAGTCCCTAAGAAAGGCAATGCCAAAGAATGCTCAAACTACCACACAATTGCACTCATCTCACACGCTAGTAAAGTAATGCTCAAAATTCTCCAAGCCAGGCTTCAGCAATACGTGAACCGTGAACTCCCTGATGTTCAAGCTGGTTTTAGAAAAGGCAGAGGAACCAGAGATCAAATTGCCAACATCCTCTGGATCATGGAAAAAGCACCAGAGTTCCAGAAAAACATATATTTCTGCTTTATTGACTATGCCAAAGCCTTTGACTGTGTGGGTCACAATAAACTGTGGAAAATTCTGAGAGAGATGGGAATACCACAGCACCTGACCTGCCTCTTGAGAAACTTATATGCAGGTCAGGAAGCAACAGTTAGAACTGAACATGGAACAACAGACTTGTTCCAAATAGGAAAAGGAGTATGTCAAGGCTGTATATCGTCACCATGCTTATTTAACTTATATGCAGAGTACATCATGAGAAATACTGGGCTGGAAGAAGCACAGCTGGAATCAAGATTGTTGGGAGAAATATCAATAATCTCAGATATGCAGATGACACCACCCTTATGGCAGAAAGTGAAGAGGAACTAAAAAGCCTCTTGATGAAAGTGAAGGTGGAGAGTGAAATAGTTGGCTTAAAGCTCAACATTCAGAAAATGAAGATCATGACATCTGGTCCCATCACTTCATGGGAAATAAATGGGGAAACAGTGGAAACAGTATCAGACTTTATTTTTTGGGCTCCAAAATCACTGCAGATGGTGATTGCAGCCATGAAATTAAAAGACACTTACTCCTTGGGAGGAAAGTTATGACCAACCTAGATAGCATATTCAAAAGCAGGGACATTACTTTACCAACAAAGGTCCATCTAGTCAAGGCTATGGTTTTTCCAGTGGTCATGTATGGATTTGAGAGTTGGACTGTGAAGAAAGCTGAGCACCGAAGAATTGATGCTTTTGAACTGTGGTTTTGGAGAAGACTCTTGGAGTCCCTTGGACTGCAAGGAGATCCAACTAGTCCATTCTGAAGGAGATCAGCCCTGGGATTTCTTTGGAAGGAATGATGCTAAAGCTGAAACTCTAGTACTTTGGCCACCTCATACGAAGAGTTGACTCATTGGAAAAGACTCTGATGCTGGGAGGGACTGGGGGCAGGAGGAGAAGGGGACGACAGAGGATGAGATGGCTGGATGGCATCACGGACTCGATGGACATGAGTCTGAGTGAACTCTGGGAGTTGGTGATAGACAGGAAGGCCTGGTGTGCTGCAATTCATGGGATCGCAAAGAGTCGGACACGACTGAGCAACTGAACTGAACTGAACTGAATGGACTTTTCCTTCAAAGGTATCAACTGAGAACTTTTTTTTTTTGATCTAGCTATTTTTATAATGACGAATCACTGTTAGGCAGCCAAAGGATCATTTTAACAAGTTACTTTTGATTTAGTGGGATCCAAATCAAACCCACTCCAGAGTCACTGGCATGAGCTACATTTGTCTGAAAATTGTTCACGTCACAGCTGATAAAGGGCTTAATTAATGTTTGCATTGATTGATACAAAAATGTGCCCTGTGTCTATCTGACCAGCTCTTGAAGGAGGACGACTGATGAATGATGAAAGCGCCTGTAGGTGCTGAGGAGCAAGTGAGGGGGTGGGTAACAACAAGTCAGCGGGTTATTGGATGGGCCAAAACCAAGAAAGGCACTGACTTAAAAGATCACCTGTTGTTTCAAAGTGCAGCCTCTTCTGGGGACTCTAAAAACCTGGCTGATAAAGTAGTCCTCCTTTCGTTTATGAAGCCTCGCTTTCAAGGTCAGGCAGCTGTTTTCCCTGAGACTCTTTCCCCCACCTGTAGCCATAACATGATTAAGTGCCATTAAATTATGAACACTCTCTGTCCCTCCACCATGGACAGGTTCCAACTTTAAAACATTTAAGGTGGTCCTCTCTGGAATGTTTCCTCCTTTTTCTCAGAGGCTCACATCTATCTTTTTAAAATGGTTTATCTTTATTGTTTCTCCTGTTCTCAAAACCTGACACAGCGAGGGGTCAAAAGAAAGTTAAAAAAAGAAAAAGGAGAGAGAGTTGGCTCACAGTTACTGTTATTGGCCTGCTGCTGCTGATTTTTAGGAAAGTAAAGTGCTCTGGCCCTCCACTTCTGACTTTGTAAAATGAGGATAGTAATGTTTGTCCTTTCTACCTTCCCAGTTGCTCAAGAACGTGATCAACATGAGGGTGCTTTGTCAGCATTATTCTTGCTTTGTGTTTATGCTGTTGTTTCTGTCTGGAATGCTCTTCTCTCCTGCTCTACCAGGCCAGCTCCTATTGAGCCTTTAAGAACGGATTTCCCTGGTGGTCCAGTGGCTAAGAATCGACCTTGCAATGCAGGGGATGCGGGTTTGATCCCTGGTTGGGGAACTAAGATTCCACATACACTACTGAGCAACTAAGCCAGCGTGTGGTAACTAGAGAATTCACGCGCTGCAGTGGAGATCCCATGTAATGCAAGCAAGATCCCAGCGCCAGAACTAAGACCCAACACAGCCCAACACATGACTAAGTATTAAAAAAGACCCTATTAAAATTTCCCCTCCACTGCCAAGCTTCTTACTGCACAGGGGATCCTATGCTGGACTTCGAGGGCACTCTGTTCCATCTCTGTCAACCAATCACATAGCATTGCCGTTGTCTGTTTTGCGTTCGTCTCTATCGTAGGCCTCTGAGCTCCTGGAGCAAATGAGAGTGTCTTATTCTTGCTGTGTCCCCACCTTCAGATGTCATAGCTGCCTTAGTCGATGCTTGAAAAAGTTTGTCTAATTAATGCATAGAAGACATTGTGTGGGCTTTCTTCAAGCTATATCTTGAGTGAAGTATTCTAGACCCCTGGACTCTAGTAATAACACACAGCCTGCTCTGACTTCCGTGCCAGAAGATGGTCAAGGAGTAAATCACCGTCAGGGTCAGATTCAGATACTCCTTGGAAGCCATCATGTTCACACTGCCACGTCACACTGGAGAGGTCGGCTTGCTCTTGCATGTCAGATAAAAAATAGGAAAGGGCTTTGTAAATGTGAGAATCGTGTCTTAAAAGTCTTTGCACCCCCTTCTATGTGGAACACACAGTTAATGATCAATACACATGCATTAAATACCCAGGTCCTTCCTTTTACCTTTATTGGTGTGTTGTGTAGTTGCTAAGTCTTGTCCAACTCTTTACGGACCCCATGGACTATAGTCTACCAGGCTCCTCTGTCCGTGGGATTTCCCAGGCAAGAATGCTGGAGTGGCTTGCCATTTCCTTCTCCAGTTTACCTTTATTTTCAGCCACCAGAACATACGAGGGCAGTACCAAGTGCCTAGTGCTCCCCCCTTTCACCTCTTTCTGCTTTTTTCTCTATGGAAGTCAATGGACTATTAGCATTTCACTCAGTGTGCACAGCCTTGAGTGCAAATTTTGGTAAATATTTGTGGCTGAAGTTATTGGACTCCCTCCATATCTTAAGCTCCCCCAGATCTAAAAGATTACCATCATGTAAGTAAAAATGAGGACATTTATTTGAGGGTTTGTAGCACTGGTTCCAATTGCTAAAAATGCTGGGAAGCTCTCTTTATTAAAAAAATTTCTTTTACAAAGACTTAAAAATTTATTTATTTATTTTTATTTTTGCACTGGGTTTTCGTTGCTGTGTGAAGGCTTTCTCTAATTGCAGTGAGCAGGGGCTACTCTCTACTATGATTTTGGAGATTAAGACATACAAATAAAGTATAATTTGCTATTAAAATCTGTGTATGACATAGCTATGTAAATCTATCTATATGCATATAGACATACACATATCTGTATATATATATATGTTATGTGAGATATATTAAAAACTCTATGAGTTCAGAGAATGAAGTTTCTTTGAGGGAAATAAATAGTTCTTAGGTCTAATAACAGCAGTGTTGTTTGTATGAGGCTTCTCATTTAAAGATGCATAACATTATACATATATTTATATGTAGAAGATAAGAAAGAGGCAGGATCAGGGAGGGAGAGAAAGAGTAAGATTTTTTTTTAATTATTTTATTTGATTCAAGTATAGTTGATCTACAATGCTGCTGTACAGCAAAGTGATTCTTTGTATAAAGTTATACATATATATTCTTTTTCAAATTCTTTTCCATTATGGTTCATCCCAGGATATTGAATAAAGTTCCCTGTGCTATATATATAGTAGGACCTTGTTGTGTATCTAACCTATATATGCTAGTTTGCAATGATGTTTTGATTTAATAGCAGATCACTGAGCCGAATTTCCTGAGTTCTATTTCCATTTCCAAGTGGATGTTGGCACATTTTCAAATTGCTCTAAGTCTCAATTTTCTTTTCTGTAAAATGTGAACAAGAATAGAATCTTCTTCATAACATTTTGCAAATATTAAATAAGATACTAAGCAGAAGGCACTGGATACAGCTTAGAGATGCTGAGGCTTACATGTTAACACTGAGTATTTCCTGGGGTTCTCTGGTGTGGGCAGTGGTCCAGCTTTCCAGGCATCCTCCCATCTTGTCTTCCAGCGCCTTGCCCAAGGCTGAACTGACACAAGTGACTGCCTTGCAGGGTGCTGCCCAGGTAAGCAGGTGCTTGGTGCATCATTCACGTGCTCATTGAGTGAATTAATCGAGTTCCACAACTAAAGTACCTAGCACGAGCACTGAGCCTAGAGTGAGGGCTGCATCCTTGTTCGCTGTGCTTTCACTGGTGATGTCCCCAGGGGGAGGAGGAAAGATCTCCATTGTTGTCTAATGACAGTTTCCCAAGTCGGGGCTGCTGATGCTGGAAGCAGTGTCTGTCTTGTAATTAACCGTTTGGCTGCTGAGCTGCTGGTGACTTTGGAAGACCCAGGTGACAGTGGGTGCCTGTGGTCCCAGACTGTGGAATTACACTGAGTCAGGAGCTCAATGGCCTCTCACAGCTACTCATTTTCTCTTAAATTACATGTGATTAGGAATATAATTACCGCTCCTTACTCTTCCCCCCAAAACACTATTTTTCTTTGCTCAGGCAG
>SJXQ01002931.1:20957-89120 GCA_006408695.1 Aepyceros melampus | reverse complement strand
AGGAGGCTCCTCCTGGGGGCTGGGGGGGTGGGATGGCGCTTTTCCTTTAAAGAACCTCCAGAATGTTATCTCCCTCAAGAAAGAACGTCTCTAATGTATGAGTGTATAAAAAACACAAGAAGAAGAAAAGGAAAGAGAATAGCCAAAGAAAAGAAAAGAAAAGAGAGGCCCAAGGCAAGGCTGGTGGTGACCGAGAGCAGAGGGTGGGGTTTGGGAGCCTGGCCCTTTGTGAGTTGTCCCCAGGCTGCCAGATGGAGAGCCTGAGGGGGTTGCCCTGTTCAGTAAGCATGCCAGATTGTAGGGGACTTCTGAGAATGTGGGTTTTAAGTCAAAATAGAAACTTTTCCTTACATTCTGACTCACAAGGGATTAGAACGTAGTGGATGGATTAGGCAAAAATGCTTCAGTTAAGAATTTAATCCTGTTAGGCAACAGTAAGTCACTTTTCTTAAAGACTGTCTTGCCAAAGAGCAGAAAGAAAAAGGTGCCTCCACAGTTCGGGAGATAATTGTTTCTGAAGCACTGCCTGCCTAAAGCCTCCGAAGGCCAGGTTCCCTCCAGTTTGCACGACTTTCTCCTCTAAAGAGAACAATAGATGTTATCCTGGGGTGTGAGCTGGGCTAATGCAGGGCCTCCCAGCTGGCTGTGACTGATTATTGTCTGGGTTTAGGGGAGGTGCTGGGATACTGAGAAGGGGTTGGGGTGTGGGGGTGGGTGGGAGTGGTAAGGAGGGACTCTGGCTGCCTGTTCCTGTGGTCAGAGTTCAATTATGCAGCTGAATCAGACAGAATAAAACCAAATGGTTAAACTGATTGTTACTCTGTAGACTTGAAAGTCAATTAAAAGCCTTCTCGCCTCTTGCTTTGAACTGTGGTGTTGGAGAGGACTCTTGAGAGTCCCTTGGACAGTAAGGAGATCCAACCAGTCTATCCTAAAGGTAATCAACCCTGAATATTCATTGATGGTGAAGCTGAAGCTCCAATACTTTGGCCCCTTGATGCGAAAAGTGGACTCTTTGGAAAAACCCTGATGCTGGGAAAGACTGAGGACAAGAAGAGAAGGGGGCGACAGAGGATGAGATGGTTGGATGGCATCCCCAACTCAATGGACATGAGTTGAGCAAACTCTGGGAGATAGTGAAGGACAGGGAAGCCTGGTGTGCTGCAGTTCATGGGTTGCAAAGAGTTGGACATGACTTAGCGACCGAACAATAAGCCTCTTACTGCTTCTAAAGACTCTTCTTAAAGGATGAGAACTTTGCATGGAATCTGGATTGTTCTGTTGTATTTAACCTGGGTGGAGAGAGCAGATAGATTATTAACATGAAGGAGCCAGTGGAACCTGTATTCCTTTCCTTTCTTTTTTTTCAGTTTAAATAGCAAAATTTATTCCTCAAAGTTCTGGAGGCAGGAACCCATATTTCTTGAGTGACTTTTAACATCATAAACCCCCAGAAATTTGTATAAACACTGTGTGGCTATAACTCTTATATTGCTTGTGGGGTCTCCTACAGCAAGAAGTCTATGAACAGATTTCAGAGAAAAGCCAATCCAACTTAAATCCAGAGAAATGCTGGAGACTAAGTCTCCTGTGATTTGCTGGGCCCCATGCTAAATACTGGATTTCCTGGTGGCTCAGATGGTAAAGAATCTGCCTGCAATGCAGGAGACCCAGGTTTGATCCCTGGGTGAGGAAGATCCCCTAAAGAAGGTGATGGCAACCCTATCTAGTATTCTTGCCTGGAGAATCCCATGGACAAGGCAGCCTGGCAGGCTACAATCTGTGGGGTCGAAGAGTCAGACACAATTGAGCAACTGATGCTTTCACTTTCACGTCGAATCCTAATTTTGCACAAGCTCTGAGATTTGACACCTTTTCCCAAGCTGTTCAGAATCCAGTTGCGGAGACAGGACAGATGATTCTGCCTCTACTGGCCACAAAGGCCATATCTGACATCAGCTATGAATAACCAAATGTAATGAGGCCAAAAGACATTTGCCCTTTTGTCATGTTGTCCTTTTATACTAGAGATGATTTTCCCTCTATCTACTACTATGGGAAACATACATTATGATTACTACTCACTTGGGGTTGGTATGAATTTTATATGTCAGTTTGACTGGGCTAAGGGACGCCCAGAGAGCTGGGTGTGTCTGTGAGGGTGTTTGCAGAAGAGATTAGCATTTTAATCCAAAGACTGAGTAAAGAAGATTGTTCTCACCAATGTGGGTGGGCCTCACCCAATCCGTGGAGGGCCTGAATAGAACAGAAAGACAGAGGAAGGGTGAACTGACTCCCTGCTTGAGCTGAGCTAGCCATCTCCTCAGCTCTCAGAAGCTCTCTGGGTTTGAACTGAAACTACTCTAGCTGCTTTCCTGGGCCTCCAGAGTATAGACGGAAGATCCTGAGGCTTCCCAGGTTCCTAATGGGCCTGACCAAATCCCTCATAGTAAATCTCTTTCTATGAACCTATTTATATCCTATTTGTTTCTCTGGAGGGCCCTGATATATATAATATACTCAGTTAACAGGAGGTGGATGTTGCAAATAGACTGGTTAGGATGACAGTCATCCAGGTTAAGAGATGAAGATAGTGGCCCAGCAGGGCTGAGATGGAGGTGGTGGGAAATGGTCTGATTCTCACGTATTCTGAAGGTAGAGAAGAAATGATTTCCTGATGGACTGGATATCAGTGTGAGAGAAAGAAAGAAGTGGATGTGAGCTGGGCTGGCCACCCCATGCAATGGGGCCTCAAGAGACCATCGCCGTGATGGGTTTCTGTTGGCAAGCTGCAGTGATAACAGCATGGTGTTTAAGAATAAGATAGGACTATCTCTTTTCTTATTATGGGCCTACTTCAAGGGAGCTAAGGCAGGCTGGGGTCCCAGTTCTACGACTATCTTGTCCTGTCCTATTACCTATCAACTATCTATCTATCTACCTATCTCATCTGTCTCTATGTAGGGATTCCCTGGTAGTTCAGCTGGTAAAGAATCCACCTGCAATGCAGGAGACCTGGGTTCAATCCTTGGGTTGGGAAGATCCCCTGGAGGCAGGAACGGCTACCACTCCAATATTCTGGTCTGGAGAATTCCATGGACTCCATAGTCCATGGGATCACAAAAACTCAGAAATGATTGAGCAACTTTCACTCACTATCATCTACCTACCCATCTCTCTTGATATCATAATAATTTAACTTTTGAATATGCAATCCATTCATACCCAACAGGCATAGAAAAAAGGGAATTTTTTTGATAGCTGGTCATAGGACCAGCTCTTTATGTATTTACCAGTTCAGTGATTTTTTTCCTTTTAAATTTATTTCTTTATCTTTACTAATTCCTTTTGTCTGATTTTCCCTGAGTTTAATACAGATCAGACTAATACAGATCTACTTAATACAAATCAGACTCTGTTTGATCTCTGGGTGAGAAAAATTCTCTGGAGAAGGCAATGGCAGCCCATTCTAGTATACTTTCTGGGAAATCTCATGGACAGAGAAGCCTGGTGGGCCACAGTCTATGGGGTTGCAAAGAGTCAGACTCGATTGAGCTACTGAACACGTGATTTCTATCCTCATTTTACATACAAACTCAGATACTCAGCAAGGTAAAATACTTTGCCTGACTTTTCACAGAGATGGGATTCAATTTCAGGTCTGCCTTTGAGTCTAGACCTCTTACACTGTACTAAGTTGCCTGTTCAAAAGTTTCAGTTTTTGCACTTTATTTATATAATTGTGCCAGGAAATGTGAACCCTTTCTAAATTGTTTTTGAAGATAGTCAAAGTTTAGCCATTTAAGCACCAACAATTTGAAAACCATTTGTAGATATAAATATCTCTAGATTGTGTTTTCTACCTTCTTAAAGCACGCTGAACAGATTTTGGAGTTTGCTTGGTGATTCACATCATCTTTATGAAGAACAATTATTATGTAATGTCATAATATAGGGAGTTTCAGTATCTTGCCCTGGGCTAGACAGCTGTTATGTTGGGAAGCCATTCAGACCGAGGCAGTCTGGCTCCAGAGACCGTGTTCTTAGCAACCACGCTGTGATGCCTCACTGAGGACTCAGAAGAGCCAACATCACTGTGGACTGGATGTGACTTGTCCCAGTGGGGTTGGTTGCTCCCATAAAGAGAAAGGAAGCAAGACCTGAATTCTGGCAGAGAGTAATCAGAGCAGAGGGAGAGACAAAGGTCTACTTTGCTGATGTTTCAAACCAGAAAAATGCCAGGTCATAGCCCAAGTCCAGAAAGAAGTAGGGCAGAATTTGAGATTTATTTTATTAAAAAAGCACAACATAGATATCAAGGAATCTATGGCTAGGAGCCCGTGATCAAGTCATATGTAAGTGTTTCGCAGGAGGACAGAGAAAAAGCACCCCTCTAACCTGCTCAAGCACTCCTCTAACCTGAAACCACTGAGACACTCGGAGTAGCAGATGGGGCCTCACTAGACCTATATTAAACACTAAGTTAGAAGCCGTGGATCATCAAGAGAAGTAAATGGACCTGAAAAGCAATCCCCCAAATTCCACATTCTTACCCCACAGTTGTGTGGGCAAGGACAAAGTGAGAGAGTATGGAGGAGCAGGGAGCTCCTGGTACCTGCAGTCCAGGTCACTTCTGGGGGAGAAAAAGGTGATGCTGAGCCAAGTACACCTAGCATTGTTCTTCTCAGAAGTCACTACACCTTCTCTTGGACAGAGAGGGTAAGAGGTGGAGAGAAGCCAGAAATCACACGAAAGTCTTTTCATGTGGGAGGAAACAGCGGAAGTCCCTTGAAGGCTACAGCAAGTAGATTTGAATCTACTTTAATTGTGTATCCTTCAACTTTTCAGCTATATCATGTTCAGCTAGAATTGATAAGATGTGTCTACCCCATCCTGATGACGGTGGTCTGGAAATAATGGCAGAAGAGATAGGAAGTAAACCTGGATTTCAAAGATGTGTTGAATTTAAGTAAGAAGAGAGAAAGTGAAAGCATTAGTTGCTCAGTCCTGTCTGACTCTTTTCGCCCTCATGGAGTATAGCCCACCAGCCTCCACTGTCCATGGAATTTTCCAGGCAAGAATACTGGAGTGGATCGCCATTCCCTTCTCCGGGGATCTTCCCAACCCAGAGATTGAACCCAGGTCTCCTGCATTGCAGGCAGATTCTTTACCATCGGAGCCACCAGGGAAACCTCAAGAGGAGAAAGCAAGCATGTTATTCCAGGCAGGAGGAAAGGATGTGAACTCGGACATAGTCATTCCATATCTAAGGTACAAACGTGAGCTGACTGGTTTGAAGAGATTTTGGAAAGGTATGTTTGTATAAGCCATGGCTAATGAAGAGGCAGGTTACCCAAGGTCCTGTGTGGAATCAGTCCTAGAATTGAGATTTCTTTCCAGAAAACAAACGAACAAACAAAAACAACACACAGATATGGAAGTGCACTGCATGTCTATGTTGGTCATCTACTTGTTTAAAGAGTCACATCTGGGCTTTCCCTGGGAGCTCAGTGGTAAAGAAGTCTTCTGCAGAAGACCCCTGGTCCGGGAAGATTCCACATTCTGTGGAGGAACTAAGCCTGTGCACAACTATTGAGCCTGTGCTCCAGAGCCTGGGAGCCGCCACTGCTGAAGCCTGCGCACCCTAGAGCTCATGCTCTGCAACAAAAGAATCCACTGCAATAAGAAGCCTGCACACTGCAGCTAGATAGTAGCCCCTGCTAGCACGACTAAGAGAAAAGTCCACACAGCAATGAAGACAAGCACAGCCAAAAATGAAGAAATAAAATTATAAGAAAAGAGTCACATCTATTTTCTACTCTCCCCTTACTGTGCTCTGTATCACAGGGAGCTGCATTTCCCAGGTTTCCTTAGGTGACTTCCAGCTGGTGTGGCCAATAGGAGGCACTGGCATGGGTTTGGAAGGAAGGAACTGGGAAAAGCCAAGATATTTTCTCTTCTTCCTCTACTCCAGGTGGCACCTCCATCAGGGATCATCTCTTCTAGGCTCCCACCTGAGGATGTCCCTTCTGCCAGGTGGCCCCAGATTCTGCGCTCTCATCACATCACCTCCTTCTTGCTAACCCCTTGCTTGCCTCACTGTCTTCTGGATCCCCAGACCTCCAGCAGTTGATAAACACTTCTCTGTATTAAACCCTTGGTTTGAAATGTCTAGAATAGTTTCCATGTTCTTGGTTGGACCTGGACTGACCCACCACTCCCACTCCTGCTCACCTTCAACAAGATTTATGACATTATGACAGAAGTAGACCCAAGCTTTATTTCCTGGTGCAGAGGTTCCAAGCAGAGTGCGGAAGAGCACATGGAGTTTGCTCCTTAGAATTACTGCTTTGGTAACAGTGGAGAAGGTGGTAGATACTGAGTCTAGAGGAGATAGACCTTGTCTGAAGACAATTGTAAGAGTCCAGAGAAAGATGATGAGGCTGGAAGTCAGGGAGCTGCAGTGCAGATGTCAAGGATGGATGAACTTGAAAGACACTAAGGGGCTAAAAGAGGCAGGGCCAGGTCCCTGATGAGGTGTTGGTCTTAAATAGATGATAGAGGAGCACCAGGTGACAGGACAGAGGGAGAGCTCTTGGCTGAGTTTAAAGACCCAGGAAGAGGTGCAGTCAATTTGGTGGCATGTTAACTTGGGCAGGGGGCACCCTGTTCTGGTGCTCAGGGAGGCAGGAGAGACTTATCAGCAGGGATGTTATGTGAAGCCATGGGTGTAGGTGAAGGCCTTGATGGTATGAGAAGAAAAGTGCTCAAGACAGAATATGAAGAGCATCAACATGGCAAAGGGAGGTAGAGGACTGAGTCTGAGCCACCAGAGAGCTCAGGGGAGAATCAGGGAAGAGTATACCTCATAGAAACCAAGAGGGGAGCAAGTTCCAAGAAGGAAACAATCACTGCTGCCAAACACCATGCAGAGGTCAAGTGGGATTAGTCAATGGAATGGGAGGATGAGCACAGACGCAGGTACGTGGCAGATGTGGGGGCTGGAGATTAAGTCTGTGCCTGATGGTTCAACAGATGCACAGGACAGTCAGCATCTATTACACATCATATGACTGGTCTAATGGGAAAGAGAGAGTCAGTCTTGGGCTGTCTTTCTGCTCTCTGCTCCTCTCTCCTGCATACTCAGCCCCAGGCCCATCAGAAGACCCCAGGAGTCAGTCCCAGGCTGCAGAGAACTCTACAAGTCCTAATGGATGGACCCAAAGCTGTTTGGCTACAAAACATGCTTTCCCTTTCTGCTACAGGGCTCTTTGCTAATTTGGGTCTTCGACCCTGTCTGTAGCAGTTCTGAGAGTCACTCTGACTTTAATTTTCAATGTGCTATGGCAGCCTGGCTGGACATGGGCCCGCCCAGCTGAAAGCACCTCCTGGTGCACCAGAGAAGATGCTGCCGATGCCCAGGCAGACACACCACTGTTCCCTGGTGTCACTGCTGGGAGATGGTTTTCTGGGTTGTTTGACAGCCAACATTGTGGGCTCACATTCTCCTGGATGAGGTGGGGTGTGGTGGCAGCTGGGGGTTTCTGAGAGGCCAGGAAAGGAACAGAGCAGCAAGCAGAGTCTCCTGGCCTTGAGTCATAGCCAGTGTCTGAAAGGAGCCCCTTTCCCTCCAAATCGCTCCTTGGTCCACTAGTAGAGCTGCCAGGATGCAAAGTTGAGCCCATCTGATGGGTGAAGTGTTCACTCCAGGGTCATTACTCGGCAGATTGAGATCATGTCTGCAGGAAGCCCCTGAGAGCCTGTGGTCAGTGTAGTCAGGGGAATCCTTGCCGGCTGCACACTGGCTCCCCAGGAACCCCGATCGCCCTGGGTCCCCACCCTTGCCCTACCACATCCTTCCTATCCCTGAACCGTGAGTCTGTGGCCTGGGACAGGCCTAGGCATCAGCGTTTTAGAAAACCTGCCCCAGTGACTCTGATGTGCAGTGGGAATGGAAAATCACTGAGTTCCAGACGGTTCCTCTGGGCTCTTAACAAGCAGAAACCTCTGGGCACTGTGACCCCAGCTGTGTGTGGGTGTGTTTGATTCATGCCTTGTGGCCCAATGACTGGTTGAGATGAGCTGCTCTGATAGACGGTTTAGGGGAGGTGGAGGGGGGCAATTTCTTGTCAGCATGGAGGTGGATGGGCCGCTGTAGGAGCAGGTAGGTGGCATCGGGTGTGTGGAGGAGACGCAGCCTGCAGGGGGGCCTCGTAGAACAGCTCTGAGACCTTGTAAGTTTCTCGTGGGGCCACAGTTATCAAACTGTGTGTCCAACTCAGAGATGCCCAGGGCCCAGGAAGGGAAAGCTGACACTTGATGCAGAAGTCAGGCACGGTTCCCCTCCTCCCGCCTCTTAGACAGGGCCACTGTGTCACTGGGGACCTTGGCTGCCAGAACAGAAGGAAGGGAAGACAGCAGAGTAACCGTGGCCAGAAGGAAAGGTACAAGAGGAATAGGTCATGAACTTGTGCCTGGACTATAAGAGGTGGTCAGGACCTGACAGATCATCCCACCCAGCTCTCCCATCTGTCAAACACTGGCATCATTGGTAACTCCCTGGAAAATCACCAGCAGGTAAATGAAAGAGGAAAAACAAAAAAGAATGAAATAAAATAAATCAGAGACTCCCAGGCTCCGAGAGTGGGCAGACTCTGTGACAGGAGGTAAGTTCAGTGTAAAATCAGGTTTTGACAGTAGTCCTTTCTTCACCACTTAGAAAAGAGAGATGGGATGGGGTAGGAGGTGGGAGGGAGGTTCATGAGGGAGGGGACATGTATACCTATGGCTGATTCACGTTGATGATGTGATGGCAGAAATCATCATAATATTGTAAAGCAATTATCTGTCAATTAAAAATAAATAAAATATTAAAAGATTATATCTGATTAAAGTCTGAAAGAGGCAACATCAGCTCCTGGAGGTCATTCCTTACCCCACGTGGCTGGCTGGTTCTACATTTGGGCTTCAGAGCTGTATAGAATCATTCAGTCACTGAACCAAACACCTGCTCCATACCAGGCTTCGGTCTAGATACTGTCACAGGGGTGCAACGTGACAAGCAGTGAGGATCCTGGTCAGCAGGGAATGTGGAGTCTACAGGGCGAGACAGCAGCAAATGCTTCTCCAATAGTATTGTTCAGTCGCTCAGTCATGTCTGACTCTTTGTGACCCCACTATAGCACGCCAGGTTTCCCTTCCTTCCCTGTCTCCTGGAGTTTGCACAAACTCAGGTCCGTTGAGTCCATGATGCCATCCAACCATCTCATCCTCTGTCAGTCCCAACATATAAATAAAATATTAAAAGATTATATCTGATTAAAGTCTGAAAGAGGCAACATCAGCTCCTGGAGGTCATTCCTTACCCCACGTGGCTGGCTGGTTCTACATTTGGGCTTCAGAGCTGTATAGAATCATTCAGTCACTGAACCAAACACCTGCTCCATACCAGGCTTCGGTCTAGATACTGTCACAGGGGTGCAACGTGACAAGCAGTGAGGATCCTGGTCAGCAGGGAATGTGGAGTCTACAGGGCGAGACAGCAGCAAATGCTTCTCCAATAGTATTGTTCAGTCGCTCAGTCATGTCCGACTCTTTGTGACCCCACTATAGCACGCCAGGTTTCCCTGTCCTTCCCTGTCTCCTGGAGTTTGCACAAACTCAGGTCCGTTGAGTCCATGTTGCCATCCAACCATCTCATCCTCTGTCAGTCCCAACAGTGGTGCTGGAGAAAGTGATGTTGGAAGTGGCTGGGGAAGGTGGTGGGCACAGAGACTGGGTGGGGCTGCTCCTCAAATAAGATGGGGGAGGGGCCGACTAGTAGGGGGACATTCTGAGCAGAGACCTGAAGGATGGAGAGAACAAGCCCAAGAGCAGTTCAGGGAGAGGGAGTGGCAGAGGCAACAGCAGGTGAATGGCCCTGAGCCTGTTGAACATTCACCACATGTGGCTGGAGACATGGGAGGGAGGGGAGATCGGTGGCAGGGAAGGTCTTTGTGGCCGTAGAGAGCCTGACATCAAAGACCCTGTATTAACCTTACCCAAAGAGGGGTCTGGCTTTGCCCTTGAATCCTGGGGGTTGATGATCTAGGTTGAATGTGTTTTCAGACCTTGGCTTGGTCACATCAATGGTCCAATAATGTAACTTAGGATGGGCAGCTTCATTTCCTGAGGGAATGGTGACTAAGCCCAGCCATGTGGGCAGTCAATCATGTCTATGTGATTGAGCCCCAGTAACAACTCAGGACCCCAAGCTTTGAGTGAGCTTCCCTGGGTGAGAGTACTTGATCTGTGAGGTCACACTGTCTGCGACTCCACTGGGAGGGATGAGTGGCAGCTTTGTGTGTTTAATTGTCTTCGCCTCTCTTCCCTCCCCTCTTCTCTTGGCTGATTTAATCTGTGTTGAAGCTGATAAAATCACCGTCATAAATTGTAAAGGTGAACATAACAGCTGTCAGTGGGTTCCGTGAGTCCTTCTAACAAATCACCCAACCTGGAGGTGGTCTGGAGTGTGCCCCCATGATTGGACAGACCTATAGGGTCATTTTTGTGGATTTTGGCTTTTGTTCCATATGAGTTGGGGTCCATGGAAGGCTTTTGAGCAGAGGAATGACATGATCTGAACTATGTTTTAATGAGATTACAATACAAGCTGCTCTGAGGAGGGTAGGCTAAGGGGGAGGAGAGGGTAAGGTGATGAGAATGTTTTGCAGGCTGTTAAAATAGAGTTAGGGCTTCCCTGATAGCTCAAAAAATCTGCCTGCAGGATATAAAATTAACATACAGAAATCCCTTGCATTCCTATATACTAACAATGAGAGAACAGAAAGAGAAATTAAGGAAACAACTCCATTCACCATTGCAATGAAAATAATAAAATACTTAGGAATAAACCTACCTAAAGAAACAAAAATCCTATATATAGAAAACTATAAAACACTGATGAAAGAAATCAAAGATGACACAAATAGATGGAGAAATACACCATGTTCATGAATCAGAAGAATCAATATAGTGAAAACTAGTATACTACCCAGAGCAATCTATAGATTCAATGCAATCCCCATCAAGCTACCAATGGTATTTTTCAGAGAACTAAAACAAATAATTTCACAATTTGTATGGAAATACAAAAACCCTCAAATAGCCAAAGCAATCTTGAGAAAGAAGAATGGAACTGGAGGAATCAACCTGCCTGACTTCAGACTATACTACAAAGCTACAGTCATCAAGAGGGTATGGTACTGGCACAAAGACAGAAATATAGATCAATGGAATGAAATAGAAAGCTCAGAGATAAATCCACACACCTAAGGACAGCTTATCTTTGACAAAGGAGACAAGAATATACAATGGAGAAAAAACAATCTCTTTAACAAGTGGTGCTGGGAAAACTGGTCAACCACTTGTAAAAGAATGAAACTAGAACACTTTCTAACACCATACACAAAAATAAACTCAAAATGGATTAAAGATCTAAATGTAAGACCAGAAACTATAAAACTCCTAGAGGAAAACATAGGCAAAACATTCTCTGACATAAATCACAGCAGGATCCTCTATGATCCACCTCCCAGAATAAAGGAAATAAAAGCAAAAATAAAGAAATGTGATTGAATTAAACTTAAAAGCTTTTGCACAACAAAGGAAACTATAAGCAAGGTGAAAAGACAGCCTTCAGAATGGGAGAAAATAATAGCAAATGAAACAACTACAAAGAATTAATCTCAAAAATGTATAAGCAGCTCCTGCAGCTCAATTCCAGAAAAATAAATGACCCAATCCAAAAATAGTCCAAAGAACTAAACAGACATTTCTCCAAAGAAGATATACAGATGGCTAACAAACACATGAAAAGATGCTCAACATCACTCATTATCAGAGAAATACAAATCAAAACCACAGTGAGGTACCATCTGATGCCAGTCAGAATGGCTGTTATCAAAAAGTCTAGAAACAATAAATGTGGGAGAGGGTGTGGAGAAAAGGCAACCCTCTTACCCTGTTGATGGGAATGCAAACTGGTACAGCCACTATGGAGAACAGTGTGGAGATTCCTTAAAAAACTGGAAATAGAACTGCCATACAACGCAGCAATCCCACTGCTGGGCATATACCCCGAGGAAACCAGAATTGAAAGAGACACATGTACCCCAATGTTCATCGCAGCACTGTTTACGATAGCCAGGACATGGAAGCAATCTAGATGTCCATCGGCAGATGAATGGATAAGAAAGCTGAGGTACATATACACAATGGAATATCACTCAGCTATTAAAAAGAATGCATTTGAATCAGTTCTAATGATGTGGATGAAACTGGAACCTATAATACAGAGTGAAGTAAGTTAGAAAGAAAAACACCAATACAATATATTAATGCATATATATGGAATTTAGAAAGACAGTAATGATGACCCTATATAAAGTGAAGTCAAGTGAAGTCAGTCATGTCTAACTCTTTCTGACTCCATGGACTGTAGCCTACCATGCTCTTCTGTCCATGGGATTTTCCAGGCAAGAGTACTGGAATGGGTTGCTATTTCCTTCTCCAGGGGATCTTCTCGACCTAGGGATTGAACCCAGGTCTCCCACATTGTAGGCAGACCCTTTACTGTCAGAGCCACAAGGAAAATCCATGACCCTATATACAAGACAGCAAAAGAGACCCAGATGTAAAGAAGGGACTTTTGGACTTTGTGGGTGAAAGCAAGGGTGGGATGATTTGAGAGAATACATTGAAACGTGTATTATCACATGTGAAATAGATTGCCAGTCCAGTTTCAATGCATGAGACAGAGTGCTCAGGGCGGGTACACTGGGATGACCCTGAGGGATGGGATGGGGAGGGAGGTGGGAGGAGTGTTCAGGATGGGGAACACATGTACACCCATGGCTGATTCATGTCAATGTATGGCAAAAACCACTGCAATATTGTAAAGTAATTAGCCTCCAATTAAAAAAAAAAAAGAATCTACCTGCAATGTGGGAGACCTGGGTTCAATCCTTATGTTGGGAAGATCCCCTGGAGAAGGGAAAGGCTACCCACTCCTGTATTGTGGCCTGGAGAATCCCATGGACTGTATAGTCCATGGGGTTGCTAAGAGTTGGATATGACTCAATGACTTTCACTTTCAAAATAGAGTTCAGGGGAATGACAATGGTGGTGTGGACCAGGGTGGTGAGATGTGTCATGGTTGGAAGGTGGGGCTAACAGAATTTGCTGAAGGAATAGGCATGTGAAAGAAAGAAGAGCTGAGGGTAAGTCCAGGTTTTTGTTGTTTAGTCGCTCAGTCATGTCCAACTCTTTGCAGCCCTATGGACTGCAAGGTGGCCCACAAGATTCCTCTGTCCATGGGATTTCCCAGGCAAAAATACTGGAGTGGGTTGCCTTGCCCTTCTCCAGGGGATCTTCCTGACCCAGGGATTGAACCCACGTTTCCTGTATTGACTCCAGGTTTGGGTTTGAGCAATTGAGAGCAGGCAACTTCCACCTAGCAGGAAGCAGACAAGTGGAATGAGATGGATGTGATGACATCGATTAGGTGTTTTTATGAAATTCTCAGTTAAAGTTCAATGGCTGCAGGGGGGACTTAATCCCTAAGCACTAGCCTTACCCTCAGCAAAGTGGGGGAAAAATACATACACAGATGCATCCATGTGTACACACAAGCATACATTTGTATCTCGAAAACATTTTGTCAGCTACAGATTGGCAGTTGCCATCTACCACTGTGCTTAGTCACTCAGTCATGTCTACTCTTTGCATCTCCATGGACTGTAGCCCGCCTGGCTCCTCTGTCCTTGGAATTCTTCAGGCAAGAATACTGCAGCAAGTAGCCTTTCCCTTCTCCAGGAGATCTTCCCAACCCAGGGACTGAACCCAGGTCTCCTACATTGCAGGCAGATTCTTTACCATATGAGCCACCAGGGAAGCATCTACCTCTACAAGGATTAAATCACTTGCTGCTACAACTACTGACCTTCAACACCTGCTGAAGAGAGTTTAGAGTGGAGAGCAGAACTGAGGCACTCCATGCTAGGGAAGGGTGTGAAGAACACTGACAGGACAGGTCTTCAGATAGATAGTTTATTTTCAGGAGGCAATGTTATAAGCCCAATTCTTTTATCTCCTCATATCTAGAAAAGCACTAAAATCCTTTATGGTGAAAACTGCTTCTCTTGACCAGCAGAAACTTAGCAAAAAAATGTGTGCTTGATTACATGTATTCCCCCTTCACCAAAATCACATAGATACTGTCCTTCCCCACCACCTCCTTGGAGTAATTTCTCAGAACTATCTGAAATGCTGTCTCCCAGGTTGCAGTCCTCATTTTGCCACAAACAAAGCTTAAATTGCAACTCTCACATTGTGTCCATTTTTTTTTAAGTTGACAAGTTTTCTCTGCTTTAAAAGTCAGAGGTGTAGCTTCTTCCTAATAACAAGTATTTGTCTCCACAGGTGACACAAGATGAATGCTGAATCCTAGAAAAATGGTCTGAAGAGGGACCAGAGTTCAGCCTATCTGGTCTGGGATGTGAATGGACCCCTTGCGTCTTCTGACATACTGGGTGAGCATTTACTCAGTGTGGTATGTGACCTAGATGTGGGGGGATGAACTGAGAATGTGGGTGCAAAAGAGCAGGAAAAAGAAAGTTCTATTTAGATTGTGGATAGAGATACAAGATACACACAAAAACAGCTTTCCCAATTGTTAAATTCCCTGGTGGCTCAGACGGTAAAGAAGTGAAGTGAAGTAAAAGTCACCCATGTCCAACTTTTGCAACCCCATGGACCATACACTCCATGGAATTCTCCAGGCCAGAATACTGGAGTGGGTAGCCTTTCCTTTCTCCAGGGGATCCTCCTGACCCAGGGATTGAACCAGGTCTCTTGCATTGCATTCTTTAAAGAATCTGCTTGCAATGCGAGAGACCTGGGTTCAATCCCAGGGTCAGGAAGATCTCCTGGAGAGGAGAATGGCAATCCAGTCCAATATTCTTGCCTGGAGAGTCCCATGGACAGAGGAGCCTGGCAGGCTATAGTCTATGGAGTTGCAAAGTGTCAGACTATCCCATACAAATAATTAAACCGGTAATCTACCACGATGGTAAATAACATTCCAAGTACGTATTACATGAAAAATTCAAAGTCCCAAAGGATATCCCTTTTCTTTTTATAATTGTCCAGTAGTAGAGTGAAATAAGAGTTGGGTAGTTTCTTCCTTTCTCTGTAATGAGGTTCGTGTGTAGTTGTTGACAGAAGGTGGAGTAAGGGCTGATCAGATGGCTCCAATGTAGGTGCAGTCAGTGAAGGAAGGTCTGAGGTCAGAACTGGCGCCAGTTGTTTGTGCTGTGATGACCAGGTAGCTTGGATCCAGGGGAGGGACAGTTGGAGAAAGACAGGAAGGAAGAGAAATGAGAAGCCCTGAGTGTAACCCCAGGGGACTCTCAGAGGCTAATGAATTTAGAGACGGAAAGGCTTAGGATTTGAAATGATGGTGGGGGAGGTGCACGTTGCTGTGCAGGCAAATGACATGATGACATTGGTATTTGAGAAAATTAGTTGAGTTTCTGTTTCCATCATTTAAAATATGCAAAGACTGAGAAATCAATGCGGTATTTGCTTAGCATCTCATTAGGAATAAGCCAGAATTTATTAAATGTGCGCGGCTATTCTTGTTATTGGCAAGAACTTGAGGGTGTCGTGTACCCTGCATGGTCCTAAAAGGAAGAAAGTGAATTTACAGGATAAAACAGGGCCAAACACTTTGTATAAAGATGTAGATGAGGTGAAACTACCTAGCTGGGGAGGACCTGCCTATAGAAGCAGCCCGCCCATCAGGGGAGCCAGGCTGCTGTCTCCAGAGTAAAAAGGAGAGACCTAGATTCTCCAGTCCTTACTTCCTCTGCCCTCCTTCTGCTTCCCTGCCTCCCTCCCTCCTTCGGCCTTCTCCTCCCATCCCCTGGCCCCTCTTTCTCTCTTTTCTTCTCTTCCCTCTCTCACTCACTTATTCCTTTGCATTGTTCCTTCTTTTTTTCCATCAAAAAAATGAGGGTTGCTATTTTTCAGGATCTTGAGAACATAGAAGAACCTTTGACTGGGTCTCTCTCTTCCAGAATGTGACAAAAGGAAAACTCAGGCAGTGAAACAAAGAGATGGCTAATAGACTAGAGTCTTAGCCTGGGTTTTCCAAAAAGCAGATATGGCAGCATCGTCGAGGCTCAGGGGCACACGCTTTGCTGGGGGAGTGTGATCCAGGAGCAGAAGTGAAGGTTAGGGATGTGAGGCAAAGGAGGAGAGTCAGTTACAAAGGCATGCTGTTGACCTGGGCACAGCCCCTGTGACCAGGCTCCTGGGACGTGTCTCTTGGGACCATGAGCCTAAGGGAAGAAAGGAGGGGACACATTCATCCATCAGTTCTGTCCCCTCCATGGTCAAAGGTTTGCCCCATAGGACATTAATCATAGTCTCCCTGCTCCCATTTGTACATGTGCAAATGCCAAGCTGGTTCTCACATGATACCCACCATGCTGGGGCTGGCAGTGGGATCCGTAGCCTGGGTTCTGGCTGATTGCACCTGCTGGTCAGATTCTACACAGAACTGGTCCCAGTAGCAGTGGTTGCAAAAGAAACAGGTGAGGCTGAGAGAATGTGGAGTGGTTCCCAGGGGCACCTTGACCATCGCAAGGGGCTTGATGCAAGTAATGACTTCAGGAAACTTTGTTTCCTGGAGATACTACTGTGTTATTGATGGAAATTGGTCTGTGGATTCTTTCCAAGTCTACTGGTAATATCTACCATCTACTAGAGACCTTTTGCCATCATGGGCCATTCACTACAGTGGACTTTGCCCAATAGGAAGGGGGTCTTCGTGGATTATCCTTAATCAGAGAGTCAGGGTATGGCTTCAGCTAATGAAAAGCAGGTGTTCAGTCACCTTGAAATTTGACAGAGAATGACAATGTGCCAAAAGCCTAAGTGAAGCTTGGATAGGCCTGATTTGGGAATGGCAGATTTCTCGATGTCTCTTAGACTCTCATGAAAAGAGCTGACTCTAGGTGAGAAAACCCTTGGGTGAATCACTTTAGAAATTGAAATCTAGAGAAGCAAGAGTTAAATAAACCCTCCCTAATGTTCCTCACTCATTCTACTTCCAACTGAGTCATACAGTTCAGATAGGTGAGAGCAAACATCTGAAGGCATAGAGTCAGACAAGGGCAGGATGAGCTTGTGCCTGGTGGTTCATCTTTGAAAGCCATCTGGTCCTGCTGCTTCCTCCTCCGTGTCCTCCCATAGCTCAGCATTCTGGAGACAATGGGCAGAAGCAGATGCTTTATCATCCCTAAATAACTTTCTATATCCCTGCGATGGTTCTGTCATCACACTTTACAGCGGGACAGGTCCTGAACAATTCTTGTGATAATTTTTAGGCTATGATGCCTACATCCAGAAGGCTGACATCTTCCTAAGTGCAATATGGTTTTCGTTCACATGAATACACAGTTGATGCTTGCTTGGCTAGAAGTTATAATGATAAATATAACCGCACTGTCTGAACTGTCATCTTTATTTGGGTTAAGCTTGTTGATTAGAATTTTGTAGTATAAGAATCTGCAACTTGGTTCCAAAATCAGCCATGTTTGTGCATAGATATAGGTGAATCCACTTGTTTATAGCAACTCATGTGCTCCAAAGTGATTAAGGAGTCATCTTTCACTATGATTGTTTACACCCAAGTCTGATAACAATGTCTTATTTTTTTCCATGACTAGAAAGCCTGGAATGTCCAGAATGCTCCATATCTTTGGAAGATTCTTATTTTGCCTGAAGAAGAAAGTCATAGTTTGAGATAATCACATGCAATGATGTGGGTGGTAGAGATTCAAGAAATTACACTTAAAAATTTTCTATAGACATGTGCTCAGGAAAGCCAAGTGAACTGTATTAGCATAAAGAGGCTCCAAGAGAGATGTCAATGTTTTGTTTATTACTTTAGCAAGCTATTATTTTAAGAAAAGTATGATATTTGTGCATATGAATACATTTTTCAGAGCTGAGGAATCTAATAAAGATTTATAGCAACCCAGAGAGTGTTTAATGAAGAACAAAGCAGCTGGATTTTGGTAAGAAGGCACTGTCCCGTTTTTGGTCATCTGCCTAACATCCTCCATTTCCCAGCATGGTGGCAGCCATGTAGACAGTGTCTATTGTTCTTGGTGTGACTTGCTGGTGCCAGGGACTTAATGTAGATTTTGTTCTTACAATAATGTGCTTGTGTGAAAAACCTGTCTGGTAGTTCTCTGATGGACTGGCACAGAGGCTGGCGTTTGTTTTGTCCAACTTGGGCTGGAGTGGTTTTCTGGACAGTGGCAGAATTTGTTGAAAACTTCAACTCTGGCTACATGCAGCAGCATGAGTTAATTTAGCAGTGTTTAGTGAAAAAAAAGTTAAATGACATATGCTACCTATGGTCATCTGAATTAAGGGATGGTGGATGGAACAAGCACCAGATAGACACAAAAGCCTAGAAGAGAGGATATTGCGAAGGAAATTTCTTGGGAGAATAAGGTCTTGGAAAGAGTCTCATATACAGCTGGGGAAGCTGGGAAATGTGTATGCGTAGGGATGGGTAGTGCTCAGCGAAGATCTGAGAGGACCCTATTCTTGCACCTGTGGTGGATCTGTGGGGTACAAGCAATCAGGAGGTGAAGGTTAAGGAAGAAGTATAGATGGCCTGACTTAGTGTTGAAGGAATGCCCCAGAGCCACACTGCAAAGACTAGAGAAGTATGCTTTTTCTTTTTGGGTCCAAGTATTTAAGAAAATCTCTGTCATGTTACAATTCTAACTAAACTCTCTTCAGTTAGTTCAGTCACTCAGTCGCGTCTGACTCTTTGTGACCCCATGAATCACAGCACACCAGGCCTCCTTGTCAATCACCAACTCCTGGAGTTCACTCAAACTCATGTCCATCGAGTCAGTGATGCCATCCAGCCATCTCATCCTCTGTCGTCCCCTTCTCCTCCTGCCCCCAATCCCTCTCAGCATCAGGGTCTTTTCCAATGAGTCAACTCTTCCCGTGAGGTGGCCAAAGTATTGGAGTTCCAGCTTCAGCATCACTCTTCAGTTTAGTTCAGATCAGTTGCTCAGTTGTGTCTGACTCTTTGCGACCCCATGAATTGGAGCATGCCAGGCCTCCCTGTCCATCACCAACTCCCTGAGTTCACTTAGACTCACGTCCATCGAGTCAGTGAAGTCATCCAGCCATCTCATCCTCTGTCGTCCCCTTCTCCTCCTGCCCCCAATCCCTCCCAGCATCAGAGTCTTTTCCAATGAGTCAACTCTTTTCATGAGGTGGCCAAAGTACTGGAGTTTCAGCTTTAGCTGAAACTTTCTTTCCTTCCAAAGAAATCCCATGGTTGATCTCCTTCAGAATTGCCTGGTTGGATCTCCTTGCAGTCCAAGGGACTCTCAAGAGTCTTCTCCAACACCACAGTTCAAAAGCATCAATTCTTCAATGCTCAGCCTTCTTCACAGTCCAACTTTCACATCCATACGTGACTACTGGAAAAACCATAGCCTTTACTAGAAATGTGTTTGGTCCTTATCTGGCATGCAGAAAAGTATTTCTCATGTACTACCTGTACCTAGCTGAATTCAGGGCAACACCTCCAAATCCATGACATGGTCAAATTCATATAGCTTGTATTATTCCTATTTGTAAAATGGAAAATCATACTAGACTCTAAGACTATGAGAAAACCGATGACGGCCCTTCGCAACCTGCCTTGACGAGGCTGGTCCAGAACTATGACCAAATAAAGCTTCCTCATTCTTCATGAAGGTACCTCAGGGTGATACAGCAGAGAAAGGCCAATAGAAAGGGTAGCTGCTGGGTACCCAGACGATTGTGCAGAACAGTTAATTATCAAAGCTGCTGGGCTTGAGATGAGAATGATATCAGTTTAGCCTTGGGCATACTGCCAGAGTGAAGGTGGAAAACTGATGTGAGTCCTTGCTTTAATCTGATGAAAGTTTTCCATCAGATTAAATTTCCATCTTCCAAATTTAGAGCTAAGAACAGCAAGCTTTTTCTCTGAGTAGGCCTTAAAACAGTGTGAGTAAATACAATTTGCTCCACATCCCTGCCAGCATTCTAGTAGGTGTGAAATAGTATCCCGTTTTGGATTTAATTTGCATTTTGCTGCTGACTGATTATGCTGAGCCCTTTTTTAAGTGCTTATAGGGCATTCCTATACCCATTTTGGTGAACTGTATTTTGAAGATATTTGACCATTTTTATTGTTTTTTCTTCTTGGCTTTTTATTTACATCAATTCTTTATTAATAGTTCAAAGGAAATTAATTCAAACTATTGAAAAAAATATACTGTTAATATCTTGTTCTTTTCTGTGGTTTTGTTTTCACTTTATTCTCTGCTTTAACATTTTTAAAATCACGATGAAATACACATAAAACCACTTAGCATCTTTCCCATTTTTAGCAGTTCAATATTATGAGGCATATTCATATTGCTATATAATCTATCTCCAGAACTATTTTCATCTTACACATCTGAAACTCTAAACCCATTAAACAACCACTCCTTATTTCCCACCTTCCCTGGCCTTAAGCTCTCACCATTCTACTCTTTTTATATGAATCTGACTACTCCAGATAACTCAAATAAGTGAATCAAGCAGTATTTCTCTTTCTATGTTTTTTTTTTTTTTTTGGACTGATTCATTTTATGCAGCATAATGCCCTCAAATTTTATCTGTGTTGTAGGGTGTACCATATTTTCCCTCCTTTTTAAGGGTGAATAACATTACATTATATGTCTATGTGACATTTTGTTTATTTCTCCATCAGTGAACACTTTTAACTAATGGGTCTAGAGTTTCAGATTTGTAAGATGAAAACAGTTCTGGAGATAGATGATATAGAAATATGAATACGCCACATAATATTGCTTTTTAGCTACCACAAACAATGCTGAACATGGTGTACAGATATCTTTTTCAGCCCCTGTTTTCATTTCTTTCAGATATACACCTAGAAGCAGGCTTACTGGATCATATGTTAATTCTATTTTAAACATTTTTAAAGGAATCACCATGCTATCTTCCAAAGCAGTTGCAGTCCTTTNGCAAAAAAGCAAAATGGCTGTCTGGGGAGGCCTTACAAATAGCTGTGAAAAGAGAAGCAAAAAGCAAAGAAGAAAAGAAACGATATAAGCATCTGAATGCAGAGTTCCAAAGAATAGCAAGAGATAAGAAATCCTTCTTCAGCGATCAATGCAAAGAAATAGAGGAAAACAACAGAATGGGAAAGACTAGAGATCTCTTCAAGAAAATTAGAGATACCAAGGGAAAATTTCATGCAAAGATGGGCTCTATCAAGGATAGAAATGGTATGGACCTAACAGAAACAGAAGATATTAAGAAGAGGTGGCAAGAATACACAGAGGAACTGTACAAAAAAGATCTTCATGACCTGGATAATCACAATGGTGTGATCACTCACCTAGAGCCAGACATCCTGGAATGTGAAGTCAAGTGGGCTTTAGAAAGCATCACTATGAACAAAGCTAGTGGAGGTGATGGAATTCCACTTGAGCTATTTCAAATCCTGAAAGATGATGCTGTAAAAGTGCTGCACTCAATATGCCAGCAAATTTGGAAAACTCAGCAGTGGGCACAGGACTGGAAAAGGTCAGTTTTCATTCCAATTCCAAACAAAGGCAATGCCAAAGAATGCTCAAACTACCACACAATTGCACTCATCTCATATGCTAGTAAAGTAATGCTCAAAATTCTCCAAGCCAGGCTCAGCAATATGTGAACCGTGAACTTCCTGATGTTCAAGCTGGTTTTAGAAAAGGCAATCCCTCTTAAATAAGACCAAAAATCTGAAAAGAACCGGAGAATATATGAACAAATAGAGAATATCAATAAAGAGATTAAAATTATAAAACAGAACTAAGTAGAGATTCTGAAGCTGAAAAGTGCAATAGCTGGAATGAAAATTCACTAAAAGAGTTTAACAAGAGATTTAATTGGCAGAATAAATAATTAGAAAATCTGAAGATAAGACAATCAGAATTATATAGTCAGAAGAGAAGGGAAAAGAATGAAGAAAAGTGAAAAGGATCAACAGCCTCTGGCACCCCTCATGCACATTACAGTATTCTCAGAAGGGGAAAAAAAGGGGCCAGATGAATGTATGAAGTCATAGTGGCCAAAGACTTCACAAGTTTGGAGAAAGAAATGAACCTACACATCCAAGAAGATTAGTGAACTCCAGATAGAATAAACTGAAAGAGATCCACAGCGAGATTGTTGTAATCAAACTGTCAATTCCAAGTAAAGAGAGACTCTTAAAAGCAATAAGAGAGAAGCAACTCATAGCATGCAGGGAGTTCTCTATAAGATTGACACTCAGTTTCTCATCAGAGCCCACAAGACTGGAAGATAGTGAGATGACACAGTGAAAATATTCAGAGAAAAAGAATGTAAGTCAAGAATTTTATGCCAGGGCTTCCCTGGTGGTCTAATAGTTAACAATCTGCGTTGCAATGCAATGGACACAGGCTTGATTCCTGGTCTGAAAAGATCACACATGCTGCGAGGTAACTAAGCCTGAATGATACAAGTACTGAGCCCGTGCTCTGGAGCCCTCAAGCTGCAACTACTGAAGCCCGAGTGCCACAGGGCCCACGTTCCACAACAAGAGAAGCCGGTGCAATGAGAAACCTGCACACCACAATTAGAGAGTAGCTCCTGTTCTCTGCAACTAGAAAAAGCACCCCCATACAGTAACAAAGACTGGCCCAGTCCCCCCAAAATAAAAAAAATAATAAACATTTTTTAAAAAAGAATTTTATATCATTGTTCTTAAAGAATGAAAGGGGAATTAATACATTCCCAGATTAAAGCTGAGGGACTTTACTTCTACCAGCCCTGTCTTACAATAAATGCTTTAGGAAGTCCTTCAGGTTGAAATGAGAGGATGCTAAACACTGACTTGAACTTATGTAGATAAATAAGTTCTCTGGTAAGTAAATGTATAGGTAAATAAAAGGACAGTATTTACTTCCCATAGTTCTCAAAACTAGAAAAGAAACAAACTAACCCAAAGCTACCAAAAGGAATGAAATAATAAAGATTAGAGATAAACAAAACAGAGAAGAGAAAATGATAGAATCAATGGATCTAAAAGTTGATTCTTGGAAAAGATCAATGAAATTGGTAAGAGAGAAGATGCAAATAACTGAAATCAGAAGCAAAAGAGGAGCTTTGTTACTGACCTTGTGGAAATTTAAAAAAATGAAGAGAGAATACTATGAATAATTGTTTGCCAAAAAGTGAAATAACTTGGATGAAATAGACAAATTTCTAGAAACATAAAAACTATCAAATCTCAAGAAGAAAGAGAAAATCTGAACTGAGCAGTAACAAGGAGAGATTGAATCAGTAACCATAAACTTGTCAACAAAAAAAAGTTCAGAATACATGGCTTCACTGATGAATTATACTAGACATTTGAAGAATAATTAACAATCTTTTTCAAGCTCTTTCAAAAAAAAAATGATCAAAGAAGAGGAAATACTTCCTAGCTCACTCTATAGCCAATGGATATGAAATCCAAACAAAGACATCACAAGAAAACTATAAACCAACATCCTCTATGAATATAGATTAAAAAACACTCAAGAAAATACTAGCAAACCAAATTTAGTAGCATATTAAAAAAAATTATTTACCATGACCAGATGGAATTTATCCTAGGAATTCAAGTCCAGTTCAACACAGAAAAATCAATCTATGTAATACATCACATGAATAGATTGAAGGAAGACCTCACATGATCATTTAAATCAATGCAAAAAGCATTTGTTAAAATGCAACACATTTGCATGATAAAAATATTCAAAAACCTAGTTGTAGAAGGGAAATTCCTCAACTTGATCAAGAGTGTTTATACAAAACCAGCAGTTAACATCATACTCATGGTGAAAGACTGAAAGTTTTACCTCCAAAATCAGAAACAAGAGCAGGTTGCCTGCTTTCACCTTTGTAATTCAACATTGCACTCACAGTTCTAGCCAGAGAAGTTTGGCAAGAAAAAGGAAGACATCCAAATCAGAAAGGAAGTAAAATTATCTTTATTTGCCAATGACAAATATAAAAAATTTTAAGTACAGAAAATCCCAAGATGCAACAACAAAAGCCTACTAGAGCTTATAAATAAGTTCAACAAAGTCACATAGTCCAAGATTTATACACAAAAATGAGTTGTTTCTAAATTCAGCAATGAACAATCCAAAAAAGAAAGTTAAAAAAAAATGTTTTATTACAATAGTATACAAATGAATAAGGGTTTTCCAGATGGCATAGTGGTAAAGAAATGCTTAAGAATCTAAGGAAGAGAGTGACTTGTACACTGGAAAAGTATAAAATGTTCCTCAAAAGCTTAAGAAGACTTAAATAAATGGAAAGTCACTCTAGATTCATGGGTTGAAAGACTTAAGATTTTAAGAGGGCAATACTATTCAAAGCAATCTGGATATCCAATGTAATACCTACTAAATTCTAATGGCTTTTTTTTCCCCAGAAATGGAAAAGCCAATTCTCAAATTCATATGGAATTGCGAGAGACCTTGAATAGCCCAAAGAGTCTTGAAACAGAAGAACAGATTTGAAGACTCTCACTTGCCTATTTCAAATCTTGCTGCAAAGTTATAGTACAGTAGTCCTCCCTTATCCACAGTTTTGCCTTCCATGGTTTCAGTTCAGTTCAGTTCAGTTCATTCTCTCAGTCGTGTCTGACTCTTTGCGATCCCATGAATTGCAGCACACCAGGCCTCCCTGTCCATCACCAACTCCCTATGGCCAACTGAGGTCTGAAAACATTAAATGGAAAATTCCAGAAATAAGCAATTCATAAGTTTTAAATTGCACGTTGTTCTGAATAGCATGATGAAATCTTGCAAAGTCCAGCTCCATCCTGTCCAGGACATGAATCATTCCTTTATCCAGCTCATCCTCTTCTTGGCTATCAATCAGCTGTCCTAGCCATAGAGCTTGTGTTCAAGTAATCCTAGTTTTCCTTAGTAATGACCCATAGTGCAAGAATAGTGATGCTGCAATTTGGATGTGCCAAAGGGAAGCCGTAAAATGCTTCTTTTAGGTGAAAAGGTGAAAGTTCTTGATATAGTAAGAAAAGGAGAAAAAATGTCTGTTTCCTAAGATCTACAGTAAGACCAAATCTTCTATCTGTGAAATAGTGAAGAAGGACAAAGAAATTTGGGCTAGTTTTGCTATCACATCTCAAGCTGCAAAAGTTATAACCTTACTGTGTAATGTTTAGTTAAGATGGAAAAAGCATTAAATGTGTACAATAAGATACTGAGAGAAAACACATTCACATAATTTTGATTATAGTATATTATTTAATTGTTCTATTTTATTATTAGTTATTTTTGTTAATTTCTTAGTAATAGTAATGCAATGTTAGTCACTCAGTCATGTCCAACTCTTTGCCATCCCATGGACTGTAGCCCACCAGGCTCCTCTGTCCATGGGATTCTCCAGGCAAGAATACTGGAGAGGATTGTGATTCCCATCTCCAGGGGATCTTCCCAACCCAGGGATCAAACCTGAATCTCTATGTCTACCTGCATTGGCAGGTGGGTTTCTGACCATTAGTGCCACCTGGAAAGTCCAAGAGAAGGAGGGACTACTGTAATCAAAATAGTGTAGTTCTGGCATAAAGATAGACATTAAGACCAATGGAATAGAACTGAAGAGTCTAGACATCAACCCTAAAAGTATATGCCTTATTGATTTCCAACAAGGGTGCCAAAAGCATTCAGTGGAGAAAGATTAATCTATAAGTAGTGCTCGTGAAAAAGTTATAGTGTTATTTGCCCAGTCATGTCCATCTCTGTGTGGCCTTATGGACTGTAGCCCACCAGGCTCCTCTGTCCATGGAATTCTCCAGGCAAGAATACTGAAATGGGTCACCATTCCCTTCTCCAGGGGATCTTCCTGACCCTAGGATCTAATCCTGGTCTCCTTCATTGCAGGCAGGCTCTTTACCATCTGAGCCATCTTTTGGAGCCCTAGCTCAAATCATATATAAAAATTAATTCATAATGGGTTCAGGACCTACATATGAGTCAAAACTATAACTATTAGAAGAAAACATAGAGGTATCTTTCTGACTTTAATTTGGTAATGGATTCTTAGATATGATCCTAAGGTCTATACTCTGACATTAAGTAGAGTGATCTTACTCTGTCTTACTTCATGGTCACAGAGGCCTAGGCTGAGGTTGAACTTTTGTGAAATTGCTTATGTTAATTTCAGCACCAAGACCAAATGGTGGGGCTTCCCTAGTGGTCCAGAGGTTAAGAATCCACCTTCCAACGCTGGGGACACAGGTTCAGTCTCTCATCTGGGAAGATCTCACATGCTGTGGGGCAGCTAAGCTTGTGCGCCACAACTACTGATGCTCAAGTGCCTAGAGCTCATGTTCTGCGAGAGCAATGAGCAGCCCTTTGCATTGCAATGAAGAGCAGCCTTTGCTTGCCACAACTAGAGAAAGCCCATGTGCAGCAGTGAAGCCTGTGTGCAGCAGTGAAGACCAAGGACAGCCAAAAATAAATGAAAAATGAATAAATAAAAAATTAAGAAAATAGACTTAATTGTGAATCCCGGGGCATCTTCTAGCAACATTAAGTCCTGGCTGACAGTACCAGGCCAGCTCCTAGATCTCAGGGACTGCTTTTCCTTTTCTCAACTTTCAGAATGTATTAGAGCTATATGTAGAGCTTAACTTTCAATCAGGTGATATGTGAGTTAGGGCTAGGTTTTGTCACATGAAATAAAAGCAACATCCCCAAATAGCAGTGGCTTAAATGATAAAGATGTTTTTCTCTCTTTCATATATCAAATAGCTCTGGAAGTAGGTCTTACATAGCTGGAAATGTAGCTCTATGATTACCAGGGACCAGAGCTTTGGCTGTCTCAGTGTTCTGTCTTTTGTAGTTTTTTGCCCCTTGGACTTATTGTCCAAAATGGCTGCTCAAGTTCCAGCCATCACACTGACATTCCATTCAGTAGAAAGAGGAAGGGAAGAAGATGGTCCACTGTCTCCCTTTTAGGAAACTTCTTGGAAGTACCCTTCAACACACCGACTTCACATTTCACATGCTAGCATTTGATCACAAAGGAAAGGTGCTTGGAAATGCAATCATTTAGTTAGGTAGCAATGGGTCATTAGAATAATCTGGGTTCTCTTATTAAAAGAAAAGTCATAAGTGGCTACTGGGAACTACAAGTATCTCAAGTAGGGGTAACACAACTGCCATATTGCAGTCTATGAAAGGCAATTCTATGAGGGCTTTTGTGGTATGCAAATATCCCTGTCTTTGGTGCAACAGCAAGTTGTTAATTATCTTAAAGGATGCCTCCATTTTAGTCTTTCTTTTGTAACCATATCAAGAGTTCAAGTTTCTGAATTGAACTCTCTATTCAGTAGCTTGAAGCTTTGTAGCTTGATTGAAAAGAATGTTGTGATCCAGCCTGCCACCGTTGCTAGGCTGCCTAACAATTTACCTCTAGCAGCAGGGAAGAAATAGTTGTGTTGTTGGAAATATCTAACTTAAAAATGGATTTAAAATATCATTCTTGCAAATATGTTTTTCAGAAAAACTAAATTCTTTTGCTTGGAAGAGCTGTAAAATTACTGTGTGTTCTTCTTCTTTTTTTTTTTTTTTAAGAAGGTGATAAATAAGGTGAATGAAATTGTAAACAAGAAGCTCATGTTGGCTCACTATAACTGTATGTAGACATCTGGGCTGGAAATGTGGGAAAATTGTAAAGAATTTGGAAAGGTTCAAAGGCTCAGGTTATTAAAGTTTTAATAATCTTCTTTTCTGCAGGGCTAACCCCCTGCTATTCTTTCAATGTAGGAGAAAAACAAAATATGAACAAAACTGTAGTTAATTAGAATCTAGTCTTCCTTGAAAAACCTATAGAAATTGCTTGGAATTTTTATAGTGGCTAAGAGTTGGGAGGTATGGGTTTGAAAAGATGCAACTTAATTTTCATTTAAGGAATAAGGAAGATTTTAGTTAGGTTTTAATGAAATAGAATATATATATTTAAAATGTTTACCACTTAGTTAATATAATTGGTTGGAAAACACTACTTTGCAGGAATTATCCATGAACATAATCTTACTTAGTATTTTAACTTGTCCTCATTGATCAGTCAGAGCAAAACAAAATATTTATGCCCATAGTAGCAGCATACTGAAAATCAAATGACATGTCTTTAGTTGATTACCAAGTTGTCTTAATTAAAGAAACAACAATCTCTCATGCTTGAACTATGGTAAAATTGTAAAAGTGATTTGTCTTCTGAATAAAATGCATTTTATTTTTGTTGTAGACTTGTAATGTCAGTGTTGCTATTTTTCTGTTTGAAATTAATTTTCTTTTAAAGCCTCTTAAAAGTATATAGTAGAGCAATATATAATCCAGAATGTATTTTACTATACATTGTATAAGACTATACTTGGCATATGAAATTTTTATCACAGGTATGTGCATATATAGATATGGAAGTACGTGCATATGAAGTCACATGTTTATATTTGAAATATGCAGACACAAGGAATACTTTTAATTGTGTTGCATCGAGAGGGAGAAAGAATTTTACTCATTAGGATCCAGCCGTGAGCATTGAAATATGATTTGTGAGAGATGAAGCTTGGAGTTGTTTTAATAGGCTAAGTGGTTCCAAATGCAAGTTCAGATCGTAGACTCCCAGGCTCTTTGTGAGGCTAATTGACTTTGCTGTAGAGTTTTGGCAAAGCTCTTATTATTTTTACTACATTTTCCTTTTTAATAATGTAAAATTGAACTAACTTCTAAAATTCAAGTTCCTCTTTATGAGTTTGTTAGTCCTTCCTTCATCAAATTAATGACTGACCATTCAGGACAGCCAAGAATGCTTACTGCTCTGGGCATTTGCTAATTGGTTGTTCGTTGGGCTATATAGGAGGGGAAATTATTGCTACTATAAACCAAAGAGTGTAAAGGAAAAGTAGTGATATAAACATGGAGCTGGAATAGCCAGGGGAAGCTAGTGATGTAAAAGTTCTGTTTTTTTTTTTTTTTTAAAGGAACTTCCAGTGGTCCAGTGGTTAAGACTCTGTGCTCCCAATTCAGGGGGAAGGGATTCTAAGTTCCCACATGCTGTATAGCATGGCCTTAAAAAGAAAAAAAAAAGTTCTGTTTTTCTTCTAGATGGTCCTCTAGGATGACTGCAAAACACTGAAAATAAAATTCTGCACCCCAGATCATAAGGTGGAAATTTGTTTTGGTAAGTCTTGGAAAAGAAGATTCATGGTTTGGCTGGTTTGTAAAGCTCTATGATACATTTCTTTTGTTTTTCTAAAGAAAAGTTGAGCTCATAGACCAAATAAGAAGGAATAAAATCTATTTCACCTCAAAAACTGCTACATAAATAATTTGACTCTCTGGACTGGGACAGTGATTAGGAAGAAATGAAAATTGCAAGACTGGAATTTTTGACCATTTAAGAATGCGAGGTGAATGTTCATTCCATTTCTCTAGGCCTGACATTCCTTGGAAATTTCCTTTGGAATATCTCGGGGGAAAAACATCAGAGTTGAAGGCAGAAACACCTAGTTCATTCCCTCATTGTCCACTTTTGTCCCTGTGCCGTGGTCTCGCCTGAATCTCCTTATAAGTGCCCACCAGACTGTGTCTGAACTCAGGTTGTAAGCCGGGGATTGAATCCAGGGGTCTGGCTCGTGTTGCAAAGGTTTCCAGCAGCATCAGGTAATTCACTATTAGCTTGGCTCCGTTCAGAATGGTATCAGAGACCTGAAAGGCTGCACGACTCATTACCAATTACCAGTTCCCTGGGCCATCCGGTTCCCTGGCAGAAAAGCTTCCGACGAATTTGCGATGCAAATTGAAAACATGTTGTCAACATCAGCATGTCCAAAAGATGTTTACCTTAATTTTTCCAAGGCAGGCTTTTTACATGTGGATGTTTTTGTTTATGGAGCAGCCTTCCAGATTCCCTCATTTCTGGGCTTGGTAGCATTGTTACAAAGGGATTGTCACTGTCTCTTGATGGAGAGAGAAATGAAGAGGCCACTTGGGTGGTGTCCCTGCCTTTTCAGTGGCTCCTTTCACAAAGCTTTGCATGGGGCTTTGGGTGGCAGATGCCAAGGCTGCTCAGAGCCGTTCAATTTCCCTATGGGACCGAGGAGATCAGCCTGATGAAGGGCTTCTTTTACAGTAAACTGAAGTCCCAGTTGGTTGTGTCACTTCCCAAGGATGCTTGTGTAGTCAACATCAGAGTCGAGTCTAGAAGTTGGAGTTTCCCGGGTACCCCAGGCATTCCCACAGTGTATGACTCCAGACTGAAAAGTTGTTAACGGTTGATGGGTATAAAATAAAGAATCAGACAGAAATTAATTTGTACATTTCCATTAAAATTGAGACCATTGGGAGAGAGGCCTTGAAGGAAAGCTATCTGACCTTTGAACCTTGTTTGGATGTTGTTTTTCAGGGAATACTCATCCGATTTCAAAAAGCACTGCTGGAAGAAGCCCATCTGTCCAGCCAGAGAAGAGGTGCATGTTCATCCTGGGTTAATGTAAAGTCCTGATAGCCCTGGTCCCTGGGAGGTCCATTTGGGGCCCCTCAGAGGCCGGACTCTAGAACTGTGGGTCACAAAGCCTCTGAGCCAAACCCTAAGGATGTGGGGGACCATCTAGTTTTCCTTTAAAGCTTGTTTTAAATTCATAGTCTCCCCTAATTAGAGTTGAGTGTGTTTACTTAGATTACATGTTATCAACTCACAGGTCCTCCTTAGACATCAGACAAGCTGAGCAAATCTGAAAAAGAAGATTAACCCATCGTGAACTGGAGGTAGAAAACAGGCAACCTGGTTTTGGCCAGAGCAGGAAGCAGGAGCCCCATTTGAGCCTAGCTGGTTTCACAGAGGGCTTCCCAGAGGCATAAGCCAGAGGAGTTTGCTAAGCAGGCATCTCAGCTGCTGCATGTGTAATGAAACCCAGTGCTTGGAGAGTATCTCATGGAGGCTGGGTGAGCATCACACAGAATGGTTCCAAGACACAGGAAATGAGAAAGTTCAGAAATGCAGACCAACTAGAGACAAACTCCCAGAGGCAATGGAACCAGGGAAGATGGGACTTCAGGAAACAATTCAGGGGCATAAAGCGTCTGGGATGGGGCTTCCTTAGTTCCATCAGAGTGGAATGTTCTGGGCACCTGTCTGGCTTACCCTCAGCCTTCCAAAGAGTTCCATCTGATCATGACCCTACAGACACAGAGGACAGGGGCACAGCTGTTTCTTATTCACTTTGTGAGTCCACCGAGTCATTTAAAACTTCTGGTACCTCGCTCTTTTCTTGTTTATAGGAAGTAGTAAAATCTTCCTCATCACCTTCCAAATTCAGAAGCATTTCCTACAGCAGCTGATTGGGAGGTGGAAAGGGAAGATGTTGGGTTTTGGAATCACACATATTTGGGGCCATCGCATAGAAGACATTCTACCTGTTTCCTGTTTTGAGCATATTATTTTTTGAATTAAAAATCAAAGATTTTTGCTGGAAAAAAAAAAGGGTTCAAAATGGAGCAGCAAAATGCTGACCTACAAGACCAGAAAGTGAGACCTTACTTATTCAGGACTAACTCAGAGTCACAATTCTACTTTTCTTGTAGGAAAGTAACTTGAAACATTTTTACCGGAGGTGACAAAATTGCTTGAGTTAAGAAAAGTGCTGACTCCTAATGATGTTTATTCCCCACCGAGTTTGCACGTCATAAAATTTGACCCGGGCCACTTGATGAAGTGTGGGTCTTGGGAAAGAGGAATCCACCACCTCCATCCTCTTGGATCTTTGTTATCTAGAACAAACTCTAAAGGAAGGTATATCACCATACAGACATGAGTCTAGGTTTGATGTCTCTTTCACTTGATCAGCTATAAGGTCTCAGGTGGTTCAGGACAAACTATGTTGAGAAACCATTTCTTTTTGGAAGACTTTTCTTTTTGGAAACGGATGGATTTGAATGTCAGGTTTTAGGCATTGGCTGGAGTTAAGTTGGCGATTTCTAGAATTCTGTTTCTTAGCTTTCATCTGCAAGTTGTACCTGGGGTCAGGGCCATGGACTGTGGGTATGTTGTCACTGGGGTACTAGTGGGACCAAGGTCAAAAGACATCCGAAGGAGTAGGTGTCAGATCCTGGCGCGAAATCATTTAGGTTGATGACCTTCTCGAAAGAGCCAACCGGAAGGAGAGAGTGGGACGGGATCATGTCAAGGCTGCCTTGAACAAGAGTGAGAATGTTAATAAACATGGAGGGAAGGCAGAGCATGTAAGAGTCCAAGGCAGCTTCTGTGTTGTCTTGGCCTTGCTGCCCTGAAGGGTGCACTTTGGTATAAACAAGCAACTAACTTACGTTTAATAATTTTCTGAAGCTCTCTAGTGGTGGTCCCAACAGTACCCACACTCAGCAGTTAATTTCCTACAACCTTAAGTACAAGTATTAATTATTATAAAGATTATGGGAATGAGCTATCAGATAGCCTTTGGAGTCTGCAGTCACTTTACTTCTATTTTTCAGAATCATGGCATTGGTAGTCACCATCTAAGATGGCTCACAGAAGGCTTCGAATTAACGCCTGGCATAGAGCTCTCTGTGAGGCAGAGCTGGGAGACGGATGCTCAGAGACGGCGGCTCACAGGACTTTATCGAGCATTTAATAAGCCTCTTCTAAAGGGCATTCAAAGTGGTGGTAACGTGACTTAAAAGGGGCCATGTTGAGAACTGTTCCAATTTTCTGAGGACATAGGAATGGTTATCTAAGGAGGTGAAAAATGGGGCACTGAAAACAAACAAGACTCTAGTCTCCTTCCTCGTGTTTCTGGCTGTGTCTGTCATATATCTGTTGGCACGCTTTCTTTGGGGGACAAAGGACAGCACTGTTCAATTCTCCCGTCCATGCCAAACTCCAAAGGGGATAATTACATTCTGCCTCCTGAAATTCCCTTTGCAATTTCATCTGGGGGCAGCGCTCTGTACTGCCTGCATGTTACTATGCACTGGGGAGCTGTGTTTTATTCCTAGGTTGGCATTATTGTGGTCAGTGTGAGCACCGCATGGCTTTATTTTGGCCCCTGCATAGAGATCAGACTAGAGTCTCACACTGGGGTCTCTTACAGCAAAATGCATTGAGCGCAGTAGCAAACACCAGTTCACTGGGACATCGTGTTTCTGACCATCTACAGGGCAAGACTGGCATAATTGTGTCTGAAAAGTAACAGCCAATTGTTAATCTTGTTTTTTAAGAAAAGGTACTGGTTTGATTCTTGGGTTGGGAAGATCCACTGGAGAAGGGATAGGCTACGCACTCCAGTATTCTTGGGCTTCCCAGATGGCTCAGCTGGTAAAGAATCTGCCTGCAATATGGGAGACCTGGGTTCAATCCCTGGGTGGGAAGATCCCCTGGAGAAGGGAAAGACTACCCACTCCAGTATTCTGGCCTGGAGAATTCCATGGACTGTATAGTCCATGGGGTCGAAAAGAGTCGGACATGACTGAGCAACTTTCACTTTCATTGTTTTTAGCGAAGGAGGTGGCAGAGGATGAGATGGTTAGATAGCATCATCAGCTCAATGGACATGAATCTGAGCAAACTCTGGGAGATAGTGAAGGACACGGAAGCCTGATGTGCTGCCTGCAGTCCATGGGGTTGCAAAGAGTCAGACATGACTGAGTAACTGATCACACACACACCCACACACACACCCCCCCACACACAAAATATAGTACATGATGATGGTTTTGTGTTCAGGTGAAAAATACAGTTTAGATATAATGTTTTGACCCTCCTAAAATCATTAAAGCTTATTGAAATTCTATATGTGAGACCTCAAAATAATTCATTTGGTTTCCTGAAGGTAATTATTCTTTCCTGAATAGCACGAATAGTTATGTTGTAAATGGGATAGAAAATTTCTTAGGGAAAGATAATATATGTTGAAATTCTTAGAACCAATCTTTGTAATATAAGGAAAATGAACCAGGCTTGCTAGAATGAAATCCAGGTGAAAATGTAATACGGCTTCCCTGAATTTTTGGAGAAATAGATACTAAGATGATAATTCCAATTCCCCAAGGGAACCAGGGAAACCTGGACAAGAGGTTGGTTTTAATAATAGTGTTTCAAGCTGTTCCTATCCTTAATTGCATTGCAGAATGAAACTGTAGCCATCGAGCACTAGGGCTGGTTTCAGCATGAGAGCAGAACCAAGGAAAGCAGGGACTCATTAATCACAGCAGTGACTGAAGTGGTTAATAATTATGTCATTTCAAGGGGAAAAAAGGCTTTGCCTCAAGTAGAAGGGGAAACGAAGGACTGGTAAATAGAACTTGCTTCCATCCTCAGTAGTCAGCTAGTGGGTCTACTAGTGGGAAAGGTCTATTAACTAATTGATCTGCTAGACTCGATAGAGAACTCGAGCTGGAGATCAAAGTAAACTCTCCGCTACAAAGGCAAGCAAAAGCCTTCCACCAGATGTTTTCCTTCCATCTCTGTCATGCTTGATAGCTGCAAGTGTGGCTGAATCTGGCCATAGGCTTTGTCCACCCCTTGATATGAAAAGGGATGTGTGTGTGTGCCTCCACAGGCAGAAAAAAGAGATGAGCGTAGCGTCAATGTCAAAACGATTCAGCATTTAAGAGGGTTTGAGAGCTAAAAAATTACTTTTTTATTTCTTTGCAAAGCAAAGGGACCAAAGAATGTTGTCAACTGCCAACTTTAGAAAAAGGTTACTATACCTTAGTCTACAGTTACCATTTTTGAGTAACTTACATGGATGCATTATAATATACATCTGTTACAATAAAGTCAAGGATATTTTGAATAATGGATGAAATGACGAAGATTCAACTGCTACTGTTAACTTATGTGTTTTCTTTTTTATTCAGAACAAAAGAGCTCAAAATCAAAACTTTATTTTCTTTCTATAGTTACCCTAGAATTGCTTGTTTATATCTTTTAACCATCACTATCTTTTCCAATTCTAACTCTGTATTCTGGTTTTTTCACATCTGGATAAGGTATTATTTATGATGATGCAAAATATTTGGTTTCAAAGTTTGTTGGAAAATATGTAGATTTATCACTATTTCTTTTCTATGTACTTTAAAGATTCCTGTAGTATCTTTACCTTGATGTGGTTAGTTTGGTCTGGTCTATGGACTTTTAAAATACCACCTTGCTTCCTCAGTTGATCATAAATATCACCAAAAGTCCTTAGTACATTTGACTGATAGACATATCAGGATTCAGGGATGTTCAGAATGAAACCTCATGATCTAAGTCAATAAGTCATCATAAAAGGAAAATTTGCATAAAATATTTGAATGTTTGTACTTTTTTGATGCCTAAATTTCTCAAATGATAACTCATTTTTTTAAGGCTTTTGTTTCTATTAAATTTTAGCTTCTACTGCTGTATAACACAGGGAGCCCAGCCCAATGCTCTGTGATAACATAGAGTGGTTGGATTGGGGGTGGGTGAGAGGGAGGCTTAAGAAGGAGATTCAGTTCAGTTCAGTTGCTCAGTCGTGTCTGACTCTTTGTGACCCCATGACTGCAGCACGCCAGGCCTCCCTGTCCATCACCAACTCCTGGAGCCTACCCAAACTCATGTCTATTGAGTTGGTGATGCCATCCAACCATCTCATCCTCTGTCGTCCCCTTCTCCTCCTGCCCTCAATCTTTCCTAGCATCAGGGTCTTTTCAAATGAGTCAGCTCTTGGCATCAGGTGGCCAAAGTACTGGAGTTTCAGCTTCAACATAAGAGGGAGGGGATATATGTATACCTATGGCTGATTCACGTTGCCATATGGCAGAAACCAGCACAACATTGTAAAGCAATTATCCTCCAATTAAAAATTTTAAAAATGGAAAAAAATTTAGCTTCTAAAATTTCCCATTATCTTTCTGTGTGCATGTGTTTAATGTTTGAAAGAAGTATTTCTTAGATAATATATTCACCATATGTGTATTTATCCTATAATTTCCTGAAAATATGTTTGGACAGGGTGGAAGGGAGGAAAGGTAAAGATGGTCCCCCAAAAACAACTTTATATGCTTTAAACTTTGATGAATGTCTTAAGAGCATATGAATCAGATCTCACCCTTTCTCAAGGTCCCATTGACAGACTAAATGGTTAACTGTCTGTTGTCTGTCCATCCATAATTCTATCTAATGAAACCACAACAATCTGGACATCAATAAAGGAACCACAGGGTGTGAATAAATGCTAGTAGATAGAAAGCAGATGGACTTATATGAAAAGCAAACAAAAGAAAAAAACAGAGGGGGATTCAGAGATAAGAGTGGGCTGGAGAAGCTCCAAGCTTGGAGCTATCAGACTCGAAGGACAAGAATGTGTGGGGAGTGGGGGAGGATGCTTGTTAGAATGTTTATTTAACAGTCTGAATTCAGAGATTTGGAATACCCTTCTTCAACTAGAACTTCCTCCCTGTTCTTCCTTCTCCTTCCACTCCTCAGTTTCAGAACAAATATGGACAAACTGTGTTGCTTGGATAAAATCAAAAACTTCTAAAGAGTGAAGAGTAGAGGTGTATGGGTACTCAACCTAAAGAAAAAAGCTGGAGAAAAAAGCAAAAAGCAAAAGCTGGGCTTCAGTAGCAATTACTGAGGACACTTTGCCCAGACATCCCTGCTTAAGTTTTTCATGCCCTGAGCAGTTCTGGGTGAGGAGATCTCTGATTGCTTGCTTCACACAATAGGGAATCCCGCCCATCAATACTTCTATTCACCCAGTGTCTTCACAGAACTTCCTCATTTAACAGAGTTCTGAGGAACAGTATTTTTGTGCTGGTCAGTTTTATCCTTCAGCCATAGGCATAACACTAGATATTAGACAATACTGAGTTCATGAAAGAGAAGGATTAATATGAACACATAGAGTAACCAGTAGAAGAAAACAGAACTCAGAAAGCTAAAAAGAACTTGAAAAATTCTTTTCAGCATTATTAGAGTAATTCAAGATGATCCTATATCCTTAAAGTAAGAATGAATTGTTGACACAGGAGGGATCAGAAAATCAGAAGGGCTTCTGGTAATTAAAATAATTCTGTTTATGAAACAGAAACAGACCTGAAGACTTAGAGAAGGAACTAGTGGTTACCAGGAGGGAAGGGATATAAGGGATATTAGATCAACATGTACTATATTTAAAGTGGACAACCAAGAAAAACCTGCTGCGTAGCACAGGGAACTCTACTCAATGTTATATGGCAGCCTAGATGGGAGAAGAGTTTTGAGGAGAGTAGATACATGTAGACGTATGGCTGAGTAGCTCTGCTGTGCACTCAAAACTGTATAACATGGTTAACTGGCTATACTCTAAAGTAAAAGGTTGCAGATTAAAAAAAATAAAATAAGATTGCTAAAATTATAAATCAAGTTGGATTGAAAAATATGTTGGACATGACTAAAGAAATATCTTGGAAGAAAAATAAAGGAAAATTTTCAGCATGGAGAGCAAAAAGACAAAAATGATAAGTAAAAGAAGAATTAACAAATATGAGCACAGGACCAGATGTTCAATATCCTTCTCATAGGAAAAGAATAGCTAACAGAGAAAATAAAGGGGATAAATTAAAAAAAAGTAGAGGAACATCATCTTATGTAAAGGAAGACATGAATATTTAATTGAAAAACTTCCACTAAGTACTAAAAAGGATAAATTTAAAATAAAACCTGGTGATACTTGAGGTTTATACAAAGATAAAGAGAAAGCCTAAAGAGCGTACAAAGAGAGAGAGGGAAAAAAAAAAACAAAAACAGGCTGCCTAATAATCAGACTGACATCAACAACATAGGACAATAACTCAGCACCCTCAGAGTTCTCATGAGCAAGAAAACATGAAGCAGAATCTCAACATTCTGAGTTATAATGATTTTAAATAAGGGTAGACACACTTTTCCTTTAAGGGGAAAGATAGTAAATATTTCACATTTTGTGGGTCAGGTGGTCTTTTTTGTAATTATTCAGCTCTGCCAGTGTAGCACAGAGGCAACCATAACGTCTGTAAAGAAATGAGCATGTCTGTGTTTCCGCAAACTTTCATTTATCAACACAAGTGAAGGGCTGGGTTTGACCAGTTTGGGCCATAGTTTGCCAACACCTGATTTTGAACACAGAATTCTACACCTAGCTAAACTATCAACCAAAGATGAGGGCAAAATAAAGACATTCTCAGGCAAGCAAAATCTCAGAAAGTTTCATAACCAGGCACCCAAATGAAAAAAAAAAAAAAAAAAAAAAACTGAAGAAGTTTTGTTTGAGAAAAACAAAAAAGGAGTAAATGAGAGTGAGATGAAGTAGAAGAGCAGAAGCGAGCATGACCTAGGAGTTTGGAACATTCTCCTTAAAGTGGCCATGGTTTATGACATAGGATCAGTTACTATTCCTTTTCTATGGGTACAGTAATATTATTTAAGTGTTCCTGGAATAATATTTAAATACAGGCAGATTATTCCTGGGTTGAGAAGATCCCCTGGAGAAGGAAATGGCAACCCACTCTAGTATTCTTGCCTGGAAAATCCTATGAACAAAGGAGCCTGGAGGGCTACAGTCCATGGGGTCTAAAAGAGTTGGACATGACTGAGCATGCACGCGCATGCACACACACTCACACACACACACAGACATTGTTTTATTGTGCTTCATAGACATTGTGTCACAGCTGTTACCTCTGGTGAATGGATGTGAGGACAGACATAAAGAAGGTGAGTTAACTGAACTTTAATTTCTTTCTTTATAGCTTGAATTCTTTTTTATCACATAGAAGTATTCCCTTAATTTACAAAATAGTTCTATTAAAACTTCTATTGAAAATGCATTTAGGGCTAGAGAATTTATTAAATGAACTTGAAGCTCCAGTTCAGTTCAGTCACTCAGTCATATTTGACTCTGTGAACTTGAAGCTTAAACTCTATTAAACAAAGAAAAATAAAAAAAGCTTTAATCTATCATCTGTAGTAAATTCAATTTGCCAAAAACATTCTTATACGTTTTCACTAGGCAAGTTAATTGAAAAGAAAATTGACAAAATTTTATAAAATATTTTTCTGAATGACTCTCAGTTCAGTCAGTTCAGTTGCTCAGTTGTGTCCAACTCTTTGCGACCTCATGAATTGCAGCACACCAGGCCTCCCTGTCCATCACCAGCTCCTGGAGTTCAAACTCATGTCCTTCAAGTCAGTGATGCCATCCAGCCATCTCATCCTCTGTTGTCCCCTTTTCCTCTTGCCCCCAATCCCTCCCAGCATCAGAGTCTTTTCCAATAAGTCAACTCTTTGCATGAGGTGGCCAAAGTACTGGAGCTTCAGCTTTAGCATCATTCCTCCAGAGAACACCAGGACTGATCACCTTTAGAATGGACTGGTTGGATCTCCTTGCAGTCCAAGGGACTCTCAAGAGTCTTCTCCAATACCACAGTTCAAAACCATCAATTCTTCAGCACTCAGCCTTCTTTACAGTCCAACTGTCACATCCATACATGACTACTGGAAAAACCATAGCCTTGACTAGATGGACCTTAGTCGGCAAAGTAATATCTCTGCTTTTGAATATGCTATCTAGGTTGGTCATAACTTTTCTTCCAAGGAGTAAGCGTCTTTTAATTTCATGGCTGCAGTCACCATCTGCAGTGATTTTGGAGCCCAGAAAAATAAAGTCTGACACTGTTTCCACTGTTTCCCCATCTATTTCCCATTAAGTGATGGGACTGGAGGCCATGATCTTCGTTTTCTGAATGTTGAGCTGTAAGCCAACTTTTTCACTCTCCTCTTTCACTGTAGGGTTCCTTAAAAAACTAAAAATAGAGTTGTTGAAGGACCTTGGACATATTACCCAGAGAAGACTGTAATTCAAAAAGATACATGCACCCTATTGACAATTAACCAAGACATGCTAACAGCCTAAGTATCCACTGACAGATTAGTAGATAAAAAAGATGCAGTACATATACACAATGGAATATCATTCACCCATAAAAATGCCACTTGCAACAGCATGGATGGACCTCGAGATCAGAGACAAAGAGAACCAGGTACAGACAAATATCATATAATATCACTTATATGTGGAATCTAAAAAAAAGACACAAATTAACTTATTTACAAAACAGAGGCATACTCCCAGATTTAGGAGAATGAACTTACAGTTACCAACAGGGTAAGGGGGCAGAGGATAAGCTGAAAGGTTAGTATTAACACATACACACTAATACATATATGTGTGTGTGTATGTATGTATATATGTATGTGTGTATGTGTGCATATATATGTGTGTGTATATATATATATTAGTGTGTATGTGTATATATATATGTGTGTATATATATATATATTAGTGTGTATGTGTATATATATATGTGGTATATATATATATGTTAGTGTGTATGTATATATATAGCTCAGTTGGTAAAGAATCCGTCTGCAATGCAGGAGACCCCAGTTTGATTCCTGGGTTGGAAAGATCCGCTGGAGAAGGGAAAAGCTTACCCACTCTATTATTCCTGGGCTTCCCTTGTGGCTCAGCTGGTAAAGAATCCACCTGCAATACAGGAGACCTGGGTTTGATCCTTGGGTTGGGAAGATCCCCTGGAGAAGGGAAAGACTGCCCACTCCAGTATTCTGGCCGGGAGAATTCCATGGTCTGTATAGCCCATGGGGTTGCAAAGAGTCGGGACACAACTGAGCGACTTTTGCTTTTATATACATATATATTTTACATATATATATATATATATAAGATAATGAACAAGGACCTACTGTATAGTGTAGGGAACTATACTCAATATTTTGTAATAATCTATAAGAGAAAGTAATCCAAAAAATAATAGAGGTACATGTCCATGTGTTACTGAATCACTGTGTTGTACACTTGAAACTTACATGACATTGTAGATCAATTCTAATATGACCCATCTTTAATAAGGTAAAGTTTTGCTCCACTATCCTCAGAACACTTCTTATACAAGAATTACTGGGGTAGTCAGAGAGCAGCCCCATGGCTGGCCATCTGATTTTGTGAATAAACTTTTCCTGGAACCCAGTCACATCCCTTTGTATATGTCTCCTTTATGACTCTTACAAATAGCTGTGAAAAGAAGAGAAGCGAAAAGCAAAGGAGAAAAGGAAAGATATAAGTATCTGAATGAAGAGTTCCAAAGAATAGCAAGAAGAGATAAGAAAGCCTTCTTCAGCGATCAATGCAAAGAAAGAGAAGAAAACAACAGAATGGGAAAGACTAGAGATCTCTTCAAGAAAATTAGAGATACCAAGAAAACATTTCATGCAAAGTGTGGGCTCGATAAAGGACAGAAATGGTATGGACCTAACAAAAGCAGAAGATATTAAGAAGTGGCAAGAATACACAGAAGAACTGTACAAAAAAATCTTCATAACCAAGATAATCATGATGGTGTGATCACTCACCTAGAGCCAGACATCCTGGAATGTGAAGTTCAAATGGGCCTTAGAAAGCATCACTACGAACAAAGCTAGTGGACGTGATGTAATTCCAGTTGAGCTGTTTCAAATCCTGAAAGATGATGCTGTGAAAGTGCTGCACTCAATTTGCCAGCAAATCTGGAAAACTCAGCAGTGGGCACAGGACTGGAAAAGGTCAGTTTTCATTCCAATCCCTAAGAAAGGCAATGCCAAAGAATGCTCAAACTACCACACAATCACACTCATCTCACACGCTAGTAAAATAATGCTCAAAATTCTCCAAGGCAGGCTTCAGCAATATGTGAACTGTGAAATTCCAGATGTTCAGGCTGGTTTTAGAAAAGGCAGAGGAACCAGAGATCAAATTGCCAACATCCGCTGGATCATGGAAAAAGCAAGAGAGTTCCAGAAAAACATCTATTTCTGCTTTATTGACTATGTCAAAGCCTTTAACTGTGTGGATCACAATAAACTGTGGAAAATTTTGAGAGAGATGGGAATACCACATCACATGACCTGCCTCTTGAGAAATCTGTATGCAGGTCAGGAAGCAACAGTTAGAACTGGACATGGACCAACAGATTGGTTCCAAATAGGAAAAGGAGTACGTCAAGGCTGTATATTGTCACCCTGCTTATTTAATTTATATGCAGAGTACATCACGGGAAACGCTGGGCTGGAAGAAGCACAAGCTGGAATCAAGATTGCCGGGAGAAATATCAATAACCTCAGATATGCAGATGACACCACCCTTATGGCAGAAAGTGAAGAGGAACTAAAAGCCTCTTGATGAAAGTGAAAGAAGAGAGTGAAAAAGTTGGCTTAAAGCTCAATATTTGGAAAACGAAGATCATGGCATCCAGTCCCATCTGCTGCTACTGCTAAGTCACTTCAGTCGTGTCCGACTCTGTGTGACCCCATAGACGACAGCCCATCAGGCTCCCCCGCCCCTGGGAGGAGGCAAGACTACTGGAGTGGGTTGCCATTTCCTTCTCCAGTGTATAAAAGTGAAAAGTGAAAGTGAAGTCGCTCAGTCGTGTCCGACTCTTCACGACCCCATGGACGGCAGCCCACCAGGCTCCTCCATCCATGGGATTTTCCAGGCAAGAGTACTGGAGTGGGGTGCCATTGCCTTCTCCGTCCAGTCCCATCACTTCATGGGAAATAGTTGGGGAAACAGGGGAAACAGTGGAAACAGTGTCAGACTTTATTTTTCTTGGGCTCCAAAATCGCTGCAGATGGTGATTGCAGCCATGAAATTAAAAGACGCTTATTCCTTGGAAGAAAAGTTATGACCAACCAAGATAGAGTATTCAAAAGCAGAGACATTACTTTGCCGACTAAGTTCCATCTAGTCAAGGCTATGGTTTTTCCAGTAGTCATGTATGGATGTGAGAGTTGGACTGTGAAGAAGGCTGAGCACCGAAGAATTGATGGTTTTGAACTGTGGTATTGGAGAAGACTCTCTAGAGTCCCTTGGACTGCAAGGAGATCCAACCAGTCCATTCTGAAGGAGATCAGCCCTGGGTGTTCTTTGGAAGGAATGATGCTAAAGCTGAAACTCCAGTACTTTGGCCACCTCATGTGAAGAGTCGAATTATTGGAAAAGACTCTGATGCTGGGAGGGATTGGGGGCAGGAAGAGAAGGGGACCACAGAGGATGAGATGGCTGGATGGCATCACTGACTTGAAGGGCATGAGTTTGAGTGAACTCCAGGAGCTGGTGATGGACAGGGAGGCCTGGCGTGCTGCAATTCATGGGGTCACAGAGTTAGACACAACTGAGTGACTGAACTGAACTGATGGCTCTTATGGCATGCAGTTCCAAAGTATTTACCATCTAGACCTATAGGAAAATGTTTGCTAACTCCCTATCTGAAAGACCTGCTGCTGCTGCTGCTGCTGCTAAGTTGCTTCAATCATGTCTGACTCTTTGCAACTCCATGGACTGTAGCCTACGTCCAGGGGAATTTCCAGGCAAGAGTATTGGAGCGGGGTGCCATCGCCTTTTCCGCTGAATGACCTGAAACTTTGCTAAAGCCCAGATTGCGGGGCCCCAATCTAAGCCTTCTGATTCAGTGAGTCTAGGGCGGGAGTGAGAATTTGCATCCTAACATGTCCAATAGGCTGCCAGTCAAGGGACCATGGTGAGTAGCAGTGGTGGAGAAAATCTTGCGTTTGCATTTTTGCTGTATCCAGTGCAGGTCTGCATGAGCTTGGACAAGGTACTCCATTTTCATATCTCTGGGTTGGTTCATTTGTAACACGAGGGTGATGACATTTCCTATCTTGGATTGTGGTGAGGATTCAGTCAATTCACGCACGTAAAGTTCTTTAGCATGGTACCTAGTACTAGGTACATAGTGAGGAATCAATGAAACCCCCATTTACTATCCTGATGATAAAAGCACACATCTTTCTGAGTACTGATCAGGTATGAGAGAGATGAGGTTAGAATGTCAGCTGCTTGGGAAGTGAATCATTTTCCCTGGTCTCTAGATCTCATGCTTTGCATAAAAATTTCCCTAAATGCTGGACCAGCAGAAAAAAAAAAATAAAAGAATGGCTTTAAATCAATTTCTTTGGAATGAAGTACAAACTGAAAAGGATCACGAGTACTCTTGTGTTTTTATTGCTTTCTTATTTGGAGTAATTTTAAGTTTAAAAAGAAATGTAGGGACTTCCCTTCTGATCCAGTGGTTAGAAGTCCACACTTCCACTGTAGGGGATGAGGGTTCCCACATTCTGTGTGGTGCAGTCCCCCAAAATTAAATGTATAATTTTTCACATGTGAGGGTACGTGATCATCACTAGGAGGCAGGGACATGCATATGAAAGAGGTGACAAATGAACATTTTTGTCCTCAAGGAATTTATATCCTAATTTTAGATATGATAGACTCTCATGTCATATGAAAGGCAGGCACAGTCTAGGTGGAATCTGAGGAAAGATGAGAGAGGCAGGTGAAGTGTACACCAAGGTATCAAGAACATGTTGGAAGAATCAGGGGTCTCTTGAATATCAGGTGGGATTGTATGAAGGAATCTCTGCCATTTAGCAAGAGAAATCGTGCTGGAAAGGCATGAAGATGAGGAAATGAACACACAATGCTTGAAATCTAGCTAGGAGTTGAGATAATCAGTCATGGTTGAAAACTGTGTAGGCAAGTAACTCTTGGAAGAGTAAATTCATTTTTTCAAGCGTGGGTATTTGTACTGTGATTTTTTATTTTTCAGGTGGCAATGAAAACTCTAAAGTAATCCCAAGTTCAACAACTGTGACTGATAGTGGGTCTGGCTCAAAAAATGAAAAATATTTCTGCTATCTTTGAAAACTGTGAACAGATTGAGTTGGCTCTCTGAAAGTGGAAAATCCTTCTGACTCTGGAAGATTCTCAGGGGATGAGCTGGAACAGGACAGGGACAGTCCTCATCTTTTTGTGTTGAGGCAGAAAGGCTGAGACAGAACACGTTAGTGACCAGAGAGCCAAATAATCAGAGAAAATTGGCTTTGGGGAGTGGGTCTTGGAAAGGGTTAATTGTTCATCACTTGGACTGCAGTTACAGAGTACATTCTCTGAGAGTAGACAGGTGGACCCCTGAGAAGAGCATCTGAAAGCACAATCTGCCTCCTTGTACCTGGATCTGCTTGCAAACAGTGCACAGTGAAGAAAACTGCTCTTGTTTGCAAGGGCAGGCAGAGCATCCCTGGCCGAAAGCTGGTGTTTGGGGTGGCATCCAAGCCTGTTCAATTTAGTTCACCACGGAAGCAGTGGGGATGTCTTTCTGGGGCAGAGCAAGACCTGTCACTCCTCCCAGGAACAGTATCATCTGATGCTACTGGGTCAGGTGATAATACTCTGGGAATGAATGACTGTGACCTCATGGAAAGAGAAAGGAGCCTCCCTCCTGCTGATTGGAAAGATGATGGCCGTGGCTTAGTCATCGCCTAGACAGGCATGGTTGGGGCTGTCACTCAGCTATCTCCTTCTGGTTTTCAAATTACGAGAAGAGATTTATGGAAAATCTCTGTGATTTCTCCCTCTCCCTGGGAGAGGATCTGGTCCACAGTCCTTCCTCCGCGGCACCCCCGCCTGTTTAATCATCTTAGCAGTCAGAACGGATTACTGCAGAATCTGTCTCTTGAAGCGGTCTTTCTTCAAAATGAAAATGTTATACAGTTTTGGTGCAATTTGGTTTTCTCTGTGTTGATAAATTAACTTTGATTTCTGACTTTTTTTTTTTTTTTTTCTGGATATTTTTGTAGGTGGAGGACTGGGATGATTTGGAATACAAACCACAGAAGCACTTCACTGTTGAGTCCTCAGCTGGAGGTAACTATCCTGAGCACTGGCCACAGGGAACCTCCCCAGTTTCTAGCTGGATTCCAATGGTCCCTCCCTGATGCCAGGGTTGGATGACTTTCCTGCTACTCAGCCAAAGATATGGCCTGTCCTTTTCATCATTTGTTGCTCTTAATTTTTCTGACTGACATCTCTGCCCATGGAATGGATAATGAGAGATGTCTATATATTCACGTGTTTATCAAAGATCATCCATCACCCACCTTGGGACCTTGTTTAAATTGTCCGTGTCTCATTCAAGTTAAGCTTCTCAGAGACAGAATGTACAGTGTCTTCGTCAAGTTTTACCAACAGACCAACTAAGGAAAACCAATCCATGACTCTCTCTGTAAAGATAGCTTGCTGTTGTGCTATGCTCAGTCCTGTCTGACTCTTTGCAACCCCAATGGACTGTAGCTTGCCAGGCTCCCCTGCCCATGCACTTTTCCAGGCAAGAATATTGGAGTGGGCTGCTATTTCCTTCTCCAGGGGATCTTCTCACAGCAGGGACTGAACCCACATCTCTTACATTTCCTGCATAGACAGGCAGGTTCTTCACCACTAGTGCCATCTGGGAAAACCTGAAGATAGCCCAATATTGTACAAACAAGGGCTTCCCTTGCGGCTCAGATGGTAAAGAATCTGCCTGCAATATGGGAGACCTGGGTTCAATCCCTGGGTTGGGAAGATTCCCTGGAGAAGGGAAAGGCCACCCACTCCAGTATTCTGGCCTGGAGGATTCCATGGACTGTATAGAGTTGGACAAAGAGTTGGACATGATTGAGTGACACTCACATTATATAAACACTAGTTTGGGAATTATATATGTAATATATAAAAAATATATTTATTATCTTTCTATAAAATATGTAATTATATGTATATATCTGCTGTGTAAACATAGTTCTATATTTATATATAAATATATAATTATGTATATATATAAAATATACCATATTTATATGTGAATAAATATATACCATTATGTGTATATATTTACTTTATATAAAAATATAATTTCAATCCTGGAGTAAGTATATGCCCTTTAATAAGTCCCTAACCTTCCTGCCTAAGCTTAGTTTCCTGATCATGAAACAGATGTGAATTAGTTGTTTTTTTCTTAGACACCCTCATACGTACCACATTATCTTTGTATTTACCAGAAAAAAATTTTTTTAATCACAACTTTAAATTTCTATTTCTTTCGCAGCTCACTCTAATATCTAGGTCAGCAAGAGTCGATTTTTTTTAAAAAAGCTGGTCCTTCTCCCTTTTAAATTTGGGGAATTATTTTCTTGCTTCGGGGAAGCCTTTGGGGAATACCATGTAAAGAGGGTGCTAGGCCAGCGCAGAGAAGAAGCTCCATGTCCTCTGTGGCAGGGGGTGATGACTGAGGGACTTTGGCTGACCTTTCAGGGCTTTGACCTGTACAGGAGCAGCTGCCCCCCGGAAGACATGCCTAGGACTGTTTCTGTGGCAGGCACCACTGCCGCCCTGGTTCCCCTGGGCAACGTTCTCTAGTTCAAGGAGGGAGCCTTGTGTAGAGGTGCAGTGACAGATTAAAACACCGAAGTGACTTTCCTTGGCATGTTGCCAATAAGGCCCAAAGATGCATCTTTATGATGGAAGTAAAAAGAGGATGGAAGAAAACCTAGGCTTGGTACTCCGAGCCTTTGTGGGCATTAGGTCAGGCAAGTGTCAGGTGAAGGAAAGTCGCAGATGACATGGAAATGTCACTTACAGACAAGGGCACCATCAAAACGATGGAATAGGAGTTTTTTCCCATCTTTCCCTCAAAGAATACTGATGTTGACCATCACCCTCAGACGAGAGGGCCTCTGTGGGGGGTCTGATGAGGGCAATGGAGCAGTTCCCGCATGAGATTCGATGCAATGAAGAGACTAACAGTGTTATGACCAAAGTGCTTAACCTCCTTCATCAACAGAAGTTGATGAAAGGTCAGATAAGGAATTAAGGCAAGGCTTTATTGGGCCCCTGCTGCAGCGGGTGGGGTGGAGGGCGGTGAGAACAAGTAACAGGTGCCCTTCCTTGCTCCCTTAGGTGTGACAAGTGTGTTCCTTATATGGGGTGAGGGTAGGGGGGGTTCAGGGGTCAGCCTGGAGAGGTGGCTTAGGTGTTTTGCTCACCCCTTTTGTGGTGTTGCATGCAAGGGGCATGTGTGCCGTACCCTGCTTTAGCTCCCAACACCCTGCTGTTGCTCCTGACTCCTCTGAAGTGGCAGTTGGGCTCTTTTTGGTTTTTGTATCTTTTCATTCATTGCACATGCGCACAGTGAGTTTTAGTCCCTTTTAAGTTTCTTTGTATTTTGTTGCTGGAGGAGACAAACATCTCCTTTGTCCAGGCACAAGCACTGCAGCAAAGGGTCCCAGGTCTCAGTCTGTCCCAGGAGGAAGCCCCACTTCACCGGTGGCCCCTCCCCCAAGAGGTGATGCAGCCCAGAGCCCAGAGGACCTTGTCAGTGAGCACCAGGCTCCCCAGCTCCAAGGGGCATCACCTACTTCTCTCTCCCACTATCGCCGATGCTGATGAGCGTGTGCCACTGTGGGGGTGCTGGGAGGACAGCAGGCTGGCTTGTGCTAGGAGAACCTCATGAACTTCTCTTTGGACTCCCATCAGGAAGCCCACCCTGGAGCCATCAGGGACACCTTGACTGCAGATCCCCCCAACTGGCCCATGGGCACCCCAAACACTGCAGTCATCTCACCCTGCACACCCTTACCCCATGGCTGGCACTCCATGGGCACCCCCAGTGTGGTGAGCATGAGCCTTGCAGATGGCTGTGGGCAGGACTGAGAGAAAGTGCACAGTCTGAGAGTCTGTTTCTGTTTTGCAAATAAGTTCATTTGTATAATATATATATATATATATTTAGATTTCACATATAACAGATATTATTGGGCTTCGCAGGTGGCACCCTGTAAAGAACCTGTCTGCCAGTGCAGGAGACATAAAAAAGTTTTGATCCCTGGGTCAGGAAGATCCTCTGGAGGAGGGCATGGCAACCCACTCCAGTATTCTTGCCTGGAGAATCCCATGGGCAGAGGAGCCTGGTGGGCTACACTCATTAGTGTCTCAAAGAGTCAGACATGACTGAAGTGACTTAGAATGCATGCATAACTATATTATATAATATTTATCTTTGTCTTACTTCGCTTACTTCACTCATCTCTAGGTCAATCCATGTTGCTACAAATGGCATTATTTCATCTTTTATTGCTGAGTAATATTCCGTTGTATATGTATACCATATCTTTATCCATTCAGCTGTTGATATATATTTAGGTTGCTTCCATGTGTTGCTTATTGTAAATCATAGCACTAGTTTCTGAAATTCTCTGAGGAGACACAGGCAAGACATCTTTTTCTAGTTCATATTTTAGCTTAATATCTATCTCTTATAGAATCACATCACTTCAGAGCCACGAGGGCTTAAAAATCATTGAGTTCAAAATTCTTTTAAAGATGAGAAAATAGAGATTGATATGCATGAGATGAATTGCTCTTTGGTAAGAGACAGTCCTCTACAAGCTGTGACCTTTCAAAGATGCGAATGTGCCCCTGTATGCCAGCTGCTCCGCTGTACTTTTCAAGGTACTGTGCTATAGGATTAAAACTTTTATTCTTTTGTGTTTGTTTTTTTTTACATAGTATTTGTGTGAAAAGTATCATAAAGTATAACAGCACAGTACTATATAGCTGATTGTATTAGTTGGGTACCTAGGCTAATTTTTTTGGACTTATAAATAAACTGGACTTACAGCACTCCCTTGGAAAGGAACTTGTTTGTATGTAGGGGACTTGCTGTGCTATGCTTATTCACTCAATTGTGTCCGACTCTTTGCGACCCCATGGACTGTAGCCTACCAGGCTCCTCTGTCTATGGGGATTCTCCAGGAAAAAATACTGGAGTAGGTTGCCATGCCCTCCTCCAGGAATTTCCCAACCCAGGGATTGCACCCAAGGGGACTTGCTGTACAACAAAGGAAATACAGTAGGTACCTATGGTGTGTGGACAACATGTCAGGCCTGGGGCTGGGCTGCAAAGACGGTAGCCACAGTCTACTGTCCAGGGGAGCTGGCCCTCAGAGATGTGGCTACTTAGTGCTGGCAAGAGGTTGGATGAAGCCACTTGTTTCTAGAGAGTGTGTCCCTGAGCAAGTCAATGGCTGGCCTCAGAGGGCTTGCGGCCTGTGAGTGAACCTTGACCGATGAGTTAGCATCTGATCATGGACGATCTGGAGAATGCAATGGCACCCCACTCCAGTACTCTTGCCTGGCAGATCCCATGGGCAGAGGAGCCTGGTAGGCTGCAGTCCATGGGGTCGCTAAGAGTCAGATACGACTGAGAGACTGCTCTTTCACTTTTCACTTTCATGCATTGGAGAAGGAAATGGCAATCCACTCCAGTGTTCTTGCCTGGAGAATCCCAGGGATGGGGGAGCCTGGTGGGCTGCCGTCTATGGGGTCGCACAGAGTCAGACACGACTGAAGCGACTTAGCAGCAGCAGCAGCAGCAGCAACATGGACAATCTCATGCACATGCAGACTTTTTTGTTCGTCACCAGAGTTATAAGGGGTGACAAATCTTGAAAAGGGCCAGAGAGTAAGTATTTCAGACTTGGCAGGCAACAGACATCTCTGTCACATGTTATTATTTTTTTCCTTTTACAGATCTTTAAACATGACGGTTAGAAACCATTCATAACTTACAGGCTGGGTTGGGTCCACATGGTTTGCTGACCGCGTAGACCACGGGAGTCATTGGAGACGTTGAAGCAGGAAAGCTGGGAGTTTAGATGGGAGCCTTGGCAGGACTGCCTGGTGGCAGGCAGGGTGGCAGAGAGACTGCGAGTGGGAGGAGGGTTAAGTCGTGGTGGGGAGGATGTGTTGAAGAACACCAAACACCATCATGGTCCAGGGAGAATTGGTGAGGGCAGGACCAGAGTGGTGGCAGCGATTCAACTGTGTCTTGACAGCTGGGCTGGATGAAGGGCTGGTGTTCCCTTTCTGTCTTTTCCTCCCACCAGCCCCACAGGACATCGTCTCGTCTGCTTGGGGTGCGAGTTACCAGTGGGGAAAGGTGTCGTTAGGTTTCAACCCCCTCCATCTGGCCTGGGGACACTGCTAAATCCCTTTCCTATGGGCGGGACAGGTTCTCCCTCCAGCTGGTGGGAGCCCCTAGGGGCAACTCCCAGCCCTCCCACCCTGGCTTGGGCTTCACACTGGGATACCCTAGGATCAAAGAATCTCCTTTTCTTTTTAAAATAAACATTGACAAATATCATATGATATCACTTATATGTGGAATCTAGAAAAAGAATACAAATGAACTTATTTTACAAAACAGAAACAGACTCACAGACATAGAAACCAAATTTATGGTTACCAAAGGGGGAAAGGTCAGGGGCGGGGAGAAACTAGGAGTTTGGGATTAATATCCACTCACTACATACTATACATAAAATAATGACCAACAAGGACCCATTGTTTAGCGTAGGGAACTCTACTTAATATTCTATAATAACCTTTGTGGGAAAAGAATCTGAAAAAGAATGCATGTATAATCTACACATACATGTATTATATAACTGGATCACTTTGCTATACACCTGAAACTGACATAACATGGTAAGTCAGTTATATTCTAATATAAAATAAGAATTAAATAAAAAAAACCCATCTCCCCCAGATTATTTTACCGTATCTGCCAGCTCCACTTTCTTCCAATTGCCCAGAGTGCCGGGCTTGCTCAAGCATGACACTTTTCACCCCCTTTCTGTTGTTTCCTACAGAACATGGCTCCTGTTTCAGGTGTAACAGAGGGCAGGAGCAAGGGGACCTGGGCAGTGTTGAATCATTTCTTATCCTGAGCTGGTGCCATGACAACGCCTCTTCTGGGGGACCAGGCCTGCCTCCCGACAGGCAACTGTGTCAGTGCTCTCGCTAACTCCGATCCTTTCATCCCAGCCTCACCGCCACCTTATCTGTGAGCTCTCCTTTCTCTGCAAGCACCTCTTTCAAATTCAGGGGTAGTTTCTCCCCTCAGGACATGAATACGTTGTTTCAAGATTTCCTGGCTGTTCCCAGGGTAGAATTCCTGCCCTTTTACTTTACTTCTTTCTCAAACACTCTCTGGCAGTTTCTTGAATTACCTCTTGAATAGTGAGTTACTCCTTGGGGTTAGGATATGTTTTCTAATTCTTCAAATATCTGTGACAACAGACTAAATGTTCTACTTTTCCCTTTATCCCCCTGTGATTTTACTTGATAAAAATTTGTCGTTGCCTCTGGAGCTGTAAGTGGCTTCTGTTCAGCTGTCCTTAGTGGGAGTGTAGCCTCATTGGGTTGTATCTAGACCTGGTTTGTGTAACTTAGTTTTGAGCATGTGCCTACCCTCACTGATATATGTTTTCCCCAGAGGTTGTTTCCCCTTAGGCCATGGCTGCTTTAGTACATGGCTCTATTTTAGGGGCTTCTCTTTATTTTTTTTTAAAGTATTTATTTGATTTTTTTTATTCCTTATTTGGCTGTGCTGGGTCCTAGTTGTGGCATGTGGGATCTAGCTCCCTAACCAGGGATCGAACCCAGGTCCCCTGCATTAGGAGCATGGAGTCTTACCACTGGACCACCAGGGAAGTCCTTTCTTCCTTTATTATTTTTTAAAATTGTTTTTGTGTGTTCTTAGCACTTCTGTCTGGAGAAGGAAATGGCAACCCACTCCAGTGTTCTTGCCTGAAGAATCCCAGGGATGGGGAAGCCTGGGGGGCTGCTGTCTATGGGGTTGCACAGAGTCGGACACGACTGAAGCGACTTAGTAGTAGTAGCACTTCTATCATCGGTTGGTTGTTTCATGAATTATGATATATTAGGAGTCCGATGTTTAGAATTGGCCTTAAACTTTTCACCTGGGATATATACAGGTGTGGTCACAGACCTCTTAGCCAGCCAGGTAAGTTCTGAATCAGAATAGTTCCTCTGTGGCCTCCGATGGGTGGCAGCGGTGCAGTGGCTATGGAGAAGCAGGGACAATAATACGGCAGCCCTGACCATTTTAGCTGATGTTTGTCCAGTGTCTACTGTGCAGATGACACGTGAGGCTCCACCTGCGTTACTTCATTTGGTCCCCACGGCAGTCTTCTGAATTATAGACTTTTATCATGTCACTGTAATACTTTGGCCACCTGATGCAAAGAAATGGCTCATTTGAAAAGACCCTGATGCTGGGAAAGATTGAAGGTGGGAGGAGAAGGGGACGACAGAGGATGAGATGGTTGGATGGCATCACCGACTCAATGGACATAAGTTTCAGTAAGCTCCGGGAGTTGGTGATGGACAGGGAGGCCTGGCGTGCTTCAGTCCACAGAGTCGCAAAGAGTCAGACACGACTGAGCAACTGAACTGAACTGACTGAACTGATCATGTCATTTGACAACTGAGGAACCAGAGAAAGAAAAGTGAAAGTCACTCAGTTGCGTCCGACTCTGTGAATTCTCTAGGCCAGAATATTGCAGTGGGTAGCCTTTCCCTTCTCCAGGGGATCTTCTCACCCCCGTGATCGAACCTGGGTCTCCTGCATTGCAGGCATATTCTTTGCCGGCTAAGCCACAAGGGAAGCCTAAGAATACTGGAGTGGGTAGCTTATCTCTTTTCCAGTGAATCTTCCCGACCCAGGAATTGAACCAGGGTCTCCTGTACTGCAGGTGGATTCTTTACCTACCAACTGAGCTATCAAGAAAGATGAGTGAATTTTACCCAAGGCTGGATGACGGCACCAGAATTCAATAGAACTCATCAGGCCATTTGTCACCATTTGGGTCATCACAGGTACAGAGGCATTTTCTTAAGGCATTGTCAAAGGACGTGTCAAGGTGTGTGAATATTATTAATAGTTGCAGTGCTTGGGTTTGTTCTGTCTCCTTGCCACCCACCGCTCCCCAGGAGTATCCAGCCAGACCTTGGAGGTATTTCCGCTTTGGTTCTGGGCCAACAGAATAAAGCAGATACTACAATAAAGTGAGTCACTTAACTTCTGGGTTTCCCAGTGTACGTAAAAGTTAGGTTTGGACTATACTGTAGTCTGTTAAGTGTGTATTAGCAGTATGTCCAAAAAACTAATGAGTATGCCTTAATTACAAATATTTTATTGTTAAGAAATGTTGACCATCGCCTGAACCTTTAGGCAGTCATAATCTGTTTTGCAGTAATAACATAAGATCACTGATCATAATCCCCATAACATATAACAATAATGAAAAAGTTTGAAATGTAGCAAGAATTATCAAAATGTGAGACAGAGACACAAGTGAGCAAAGGCTGTTGGAAAAATGGTGCCAACTGACTTGTTTGAGGCAGAGTTGCCACCATCCTTCAATTTGTAGAAAATTCAGTATATTCTAAGTGCAATAAAGTGAGGTTTAATAAAACAAGGTCAGGATTTCCACTGTTTCTGTAATTAAGTTTCCCTTAAGGTAAGGAAAGGCAATTCCAAAGAATGCTCAAACTACCACACAATTGTACTCATCTCACACGCTAGTGAAGTGATGCTTAAAATTCTCCAAGCCAGGCTTCAGCAGTACGTGAACCGTGAACTTCCAGATGTTCAAGCTGGTTTTAGAAAAGACAGAGGAACCAGAGATCAAATTGCCAACATCTGCTGGATCATGGAAAAAGCAAGAGAGTTCCAGAAAAACATCTATTTCTGCTTTATTGACTATGCCAAAGCTTTTGACTGTGTGGATTACAATAAACTGTGGAAAATTCTGAAAGAGATGGGAATACCAGACCACCTGACCTGCCTCTTGAGAGACCTGTATGCAGGTCAGGAAGCAACAGTTAGAACCGGACATGGAATAATGGACTAGTTCCAAATAGGGAAAGGAGTCTGTTGAGGCTGTATATTGTCACCTGCTTATTTAACTTATATGCAGATTACATCATGAGAAACGCTGGGCTGGAAGAAGCACAAGCTGGAATCAAGATTGCTGGGAGAAATATCAATAATCTCAGATATGCAGATGACACCACCCTTATGGTAGAAAGTGAAGAAAACTAAAGAGCCTCTTGATGAAAGTGAAACAGGAAAATGAAAAAGTTGGCTTAAAGCTCAACATTCTAAAAACTAAGATTATGGAATCCAGTTCAATCACTTCATGGGCAGTAGATGGGGAAACAGTGGAAACAGTGGCTGACTTTATTTTTCTGGGCTCCAAAATCACTGCAGATGGTGATTGCAGCCATGAAATTAAAAGACGCTTGCTCCTTGGAAGGGAAGTCATGACCAACCTAGATAGCATATTAAAAAGCAGAGACACTACTTTGCCGACTAAGGTCCATCTTGTCAAGGCTATGGATTTTCCAGTAGTCATGTATGAATGTAAGAGGTGGACTATAAAGAAAGCTGAGCACTGAAGAATTGATGCTTTTGAACTGTGGTATTAGAGAAGACTCTTGAGAGTCCCTTGGACTGCAAGGAGATCCAACCAGTCTATCCTAAAGGAGATCAGTCCTGAGTGTTCATTGGAGGGACTGATGTTGAAGCTGAAACTCCAATACTTTGGCCATCTGAAGCAAAGAGCTGACTCACTTGAAAAGACCCTGATGCTGGGAAAGATTGAGGGTAGGAGAAGGGGACAACAGAGGATGAGATGGTTGGATGGCATCACTGACTCAATGGACATGGGTTTGGGTGGACTGCAGGAGTTGGTGATGGACAGGGAGGCCTGGCATGCTGTGGTTCATAGGTTGCAAAGAATCGGACATGACTGAGCGACTGAACTGAACTGAACTGAAGGAAATGATGTAACTCCCTCTCTGCTGCAAATTGACCCCATGTTCCACTGGCCACCAAGGCCGACTTCTTCACTGGCAGGCAGAGTGCCCGAAGTCCACTGTACTTTTAGGGGCCTGTGACAATGTTTGCATTTCTTTTAAAGTCAGAAGGAAAACAAAAAGAACTTTTAGGCCAAAGAAAATGTTTTAGTATGTATATGTAGTAAATATATATTATGTTGTATACATATATAACAAATACATAATAATATATTTGTCCTAGAATGAAGAATGTGCACGTCAGTTGTGTCCAACTTTTTGTGACCCCATGGACTGCCACCCTCCAGGCTTCTCTGTTCATGGAATTTGTCAGGCAGGAAAACTGGAGTAGGTTACCATTTCCTACTCCAGGGGATTTTCCCGACTTAAGGCTCAAACTCACATCTCTTGTGTCTCCTGCATTGACAGGCGGATTCTTTACTACTGTGCCACCTCGATTTGTCCTTATGTTAATGCAATTGTCAACTATTATCAGAGCTGCTTAAGTTAAAATATGCTTTATTTTCAGATAACATTGAACTCATGGCCCTGACTGTCTACAAGCTTTCAGCTTTAGAGCTGTGTAGGGTAGGGGTTTAAGACTAAGTAAATGGGTTTGGAGTCAAGTTGCCTGGGTTTGGATTTTGAGTCAATCATTTACCAGCTGTGGGATCTTGGGAGGTAGGTGGAGGTCTCTGGGCTTCAACCATCTCATCTGTGCAATGGGGGTATTCACAGCAACTGCCCTTATGAGCTAAATGAATTGAAGGATTGAATGAACTAAAGCAAGGGGACCTTAGAATAGAGTCTAGCATGTGGCAAGAGCTCAGTAAATATTAGTTGTATTGTTGCTATTGTTACAGTTAACTGAGAAAAGAGCTGAGTTCTGAGGTTAGATTCTCAGACCTTTCCCACTATTTATTTATGAATGGATTCTTTGTTTTCTACATCTGGTTGTTTACCCATCACATGGAGACACCACTTTCTCTGGTAGTTTATTTTTCAGTGACTCCCTTTGGAGAGCTTGAGTCTAATGATGTATGCCTTTTACCCAGCAGAATACCAATGAGATACCTACGGGCATCCTCCTACCAGGCACCGAGCTTCAGCCACAGAGCAAGGTTCTAATTGACATAAGCCATAGGGGACTTCATGGAAGATGTGGTTGTGGAGGGTGGCAGAGTAGGAAACAGCAGGGAACAAAGATCACAGAGTCCATGAGAGTGATCCTTAGAAATGAACTTACAGATGCTTCAAAGACTCAGGAAGCAGGAAGGCATGTAGTATTTTATGACCAGAACAGCCTGGTTGCCCCCTGTGTCTCAGCTGTCCCTGGTGCAATGACGTGGCAGCATCCCTTGGCAGCCCCTTGCCCAGGGTTCTGGGCAGGTTGGCTGGGCTTGGGTCATTGCCATTTTCTGCATCTACCAGATGTGGAAGGGAAAGTGAATATCTGTTCTCAGCAGCTTCTGACTCTGAAGTGTGAGACCCCATTCCTGGCTCACCTATCTGAAGTCTGCTGCCCTTGAGAAGGAGAATGGATGCTCAGGTCCCCAAAGATGCTGAGTCCCTCCTGTCTGTGGGAGGGACCTCATCAGACTGAGCTGAGATGCAGAAAGAGGTGTGGACTTCCTCCTCCTGTCTCTGTGGGGCGGGGGCTGAGAGTCGTCTAGCTGTTGGCTGCTTCCCCATTCATGGGCTGGGATTTGGTGATAAGGAGCTCTCAAATCCCTCCTGACACAGGCAGATCAACCCAAATCCACAAGACCTGCTGAGACTCGCCCAATCCGTGGTTCTGTAATGTCCATTCTTACAAAGCATAGTCATTTTATTGAATCCAAGTGCTTTCTGTTGAGGGCTTCCCAGGTGGCTCAGTGGTAAGGAATCCGCCTGCCAAGAAGGAGACTCAGGTTCGCTCCCAGGATTGGGAAGATCCTCTGGTGGAGAAGGAAACAGCAACCCACTCCAGTATTCTTGCCTGGGAAATGCCATGGACAGAGGAGCCTGGATGCCTATGGTGCATGTGGTTGCAAAGACTCGGACACGACTCAGCGACCGAGCATGGATGCGCTTTCTGTTATAGCTTAAGACATTGCCTTGCTCTGGGTTCACAGAAGGTCACTGCCCTCACCGTGGTCTCTTGTCTCGAATCAATCTCTGTATCAACTACATTTTCTAGTTGCTTCTGAATGAGACTGGATTTAAGAGCTAGAGTCAGAAGAACTGTGGTTTGAGCAGGAGGAGAATCCTTCTCTTTCTCCATGATGTGAAGCCAGACTGGGGAGTGGGGAGGCTGTGGGGGGCTTAGCCCTTAGAGCAAGTGCTGGATCCCGGGGGGTTGGGGCCACCGGAGTGCAGCTCAGGCTTCTCTGAACCTCCCTCACTGCTGTAAAAAGATTTGGTTTAGAGCCTACTGATTAGCGGCTGTTGTTCTGCTGGTGACTTTTCTTTTCCAGGAAAGATCTCTAAGCTAAGGAGAAAGCATGAATTCTCCTTTTGTTGGAGTTGCAGCATTTCATGTTAGTATTTGCATCCTTGTTCCTTCAGCTCTAGAGCAGCCCCTGCCTCTAAGTTTCAGGCATTTTCTAGAACAGCCAAACACCTGGGCACTTTGCTAATCTAAGAAACAGCCTGTGGGCTTCAGGTTAGAAGGAAGGGAAAAGGTATCCTTCGCAGTTCTTTGCGATGCTACAGGGGTTTCAATGTAAAATCCAGTCTTTTGTAGAACAATGTAAATTTCAAGCAGAAGGGAGATTTTAGAAATAATCAAATCTAGAATTGGACATGGAACAACAGATTGGTTCCAAATAGGAAAAGGAGTACGTCAAAGCTGTATATTGTCACCCTGCTTATTTAACTTATATGTAGAGTACATCAGGAGAAACACTCGGCTGGAAGAAGCACAAGCTGGAATCAAGATTGCCAGGAGAAATATCAATAACCTCAGATATGCAGATGACACCACCTTTATGGCAGAAAGTGAAGAGGAACTAAAAAGCCTCTTGATGAAAGTGAAAGAAAAGAGTGAAAAAGTTGGCTTAAAGCTCAACATTCAGAAAATGAAGATCATGGCATCTGGTCCCATCACTTCATGGGAAATAGATGGGGAAACAGTGGAAACAGTGTCAGACTTTATTTTTCTGGGCTCCAAAATCACTGCAGATGGTGATTGCAGCCATGAAAGTAAAAGACGTTTACTCCTTGGAAGGAAAGTTATGACCAACCTAGATGGCATATTCAAAAGCAGAGACATTACTTTGCCTACAAAGGTCTGTCTAGTCAAGGCTATGGTTTTTCCTGTGGTCATGTATGGATGTGAGAGTTGGATGTGAAGAAAGCTGAGCACCAAAGAATTGATGCTTTTGAACTGTGATGTTGAAGAAGACTCTTGAGAGTCTCTTGGACTACAAGGAGATCCAACCAGTCCATTCTAAAGGAGTTCAGCCCTGGGTGTTCTTTGGAAGGAATGATGCTAAAGTTGAAACTCCAGTACTTTGGCTACCTCATGCGAACAGTCGAATTATTGGAAAAGACTCTGATGCTGGGAGGGATTGGGGGCAGGAGGAGAAGGGGACAACAGAGGATGAGATGGCTGGATGGCATCACCGATTCAATGGATGTGAGTTTGAATGAACTCTGGGAGATGGTGATGGACAGGGAGGCCTGGCGTGCTGCAATTCATGGGGTCACAAAGAGTCGGACACAACTGAGTGACTAAACTGAACTGAATGCCTAATTGGACATAAAACCCAGAGGAATTAAATTACTTGTTCAAGGTCATATACAGGTCCCAGAGCAGGTCTTGAAACCTAGGACCTCTAAGTCCCAACCCAGTGCTTTCCCTGTGGGACATTCATATAATGACATTTCAATTGCCCCCTCTTATTTTTGTTCATTGGATAATTCATTTATCTCTAAAAAAATTTTTTAAGGAATATTCCCTATGTGTCTATTGCTTTTCCAGACATCAGCTCTGAGATCTTTGAAATGTCACATGTTATTTTCTATATTTAGTGGTGTTTCTGGTTTTATAGGTAAGTTAAAGCACTGGAACTATAGTCTTCCCTGAATAGAAATTTTTACAATGAGGATATGTGATTTAAAAAAGAAACTTTATGGTTTTTTTGTTCTATTAGACACTGCCCAACTTATTTATCTATTTACTTATTGAAATATAATTGATTTACAATGTTGTATTACTGCTGTACAGCAAAGTGATTCAGTTAGACATATATATTCATTCTTTTTTTTAAAATTGTTTTCCATCATGGTTTATCATAGGTTACTGAATATAGCTCCTGGTGCTATACAGAAGGACCTTGTTGTTGATCCGTCCAAGATACAATAGTGGCATCTGCTAATCCCAGCCTCCCACTTCAACCCTCCCTCAATCCCCCTGGCAACCACCAGTCTGCTCACTACGTGCATGATTCTGAGAAATTGCCCAATTTTAGATGCAGTTCAAGGGGAGTTTCTTTTCCTTGATACGGAAAATGTGCTGGGTATACAATGGCCTTTGAGCTGTCAAGGTCTTTGCTGAATATCCTCTAAATAACACACTGTTCTGTGTGCTGGAGGAGATGGTTAAGGGTGAGCTCTCACCAATGGGTGACCTGCTGGCCTGACTTCTCCCTCCCACCCACCTACTTTCAAGGGCTGACCCAGATCACAGGAGTGAGTCGACCATAACCTGGTCTAATTGGCATCCATTCTGGGTTTAGGAAAACAAATAGAAGGCAGAAGATGTAGGATGTGTGGACGAAGGCAACAGTTTGGGTGGTGTCATAGTTAGGGGACTGGGTTTATTGTGAGCTAAAAGGTGACATGCAGGGCTAGGTGATGACGGACCATCACACAGTCTTGGCCTAAAGGCCTTTTTCTTGCCGGGCTGCTGGATCTGAAGGCATTTGATTGTGGAGCATCTGAGGCTCGACGTGGCTGGGGTTGGCTCCGGGATGTGGAGGTGTCTGAGAAACTGACTGAAAACCTAATGAATGGATTTCAGGAATTTCCAGGAATACATATTCAATATGCCACTTTTTGTTGAAAAATGAATAAATATAGCCTGTGGGAATGAATGTAGCACTTAGCGGAGCGATTCTCAACTGGCAAAGAGTTTGTAGTGTATGTGTGCTTGGAGCCTTTGGGAGATGAGGGGAACAAGGCAGGCTTTGTTGAGAGCTGAGAACACGCTGAGATGCTTTCTGTGTATCACACAAGCCTCCGCATCATCACTCTGAATTCAGCACATAGATTGTTTTATTTCCAGGTTGTTTTTAAACTTGACATCGTCCTTTGACTTGATAGGAGATCTCAATTTCACAGCCAAAGCATACATCCTGAAGGAATAGTCACCTTTTCTTTCCCTAAACAAGGACAACAGCAGTGTACTGGCGGCATCTTGTATTTATAAAGCAACACTTCCACATCAGCCTTGTGAGTTTCTTTCTTAGACAAGTGGTAGTAAAGAAGGGGAAGATAAAAACCAAAAGAAGCGGGAGTAATTTAAGTAAAGAATAACTTCCTTTTTATTAGGTTTAACTTGAAACCAGGTATCATATTTATATAAATACTGTAGAAAATATTTAACCTATTCATAGAGGTTAAGTAACTAACTGATAAGCTTTGTAGGGAAGGTCTGTTTAAATGTTCTTGTTAAACTCAAACCATGCCAGGCAATTTAAAAAATTTTCTAATGTATAACCATTAAGAAACTGGGAAGAAGTCTGAGGGATATAAAGAATTCTGGTGAACAAATACAGTTGCTCGTTGTAGAAATTGTTGCTACTTTATACATCAGAGGGTGCCAAGTGAGTCAAAAAGTCAAAATAACAGGATTTAGATGAAAGCCTTAATGATACAATTTAGTCTTTGGTAAAGGCTAAGATAAATTCCTTCAGCTGCTGGCTAGAGGAAATCAAAGGGCAGGATATGTTAGCTAGGTCTCTTTCTCTGTAAATAATATATGAAATGGTTGGAGTAGCAAGGTTGAGAGGTCTGGGGATACAAACTGGGGAACTTTTGGGAGACTAGCAAAACTGTTTCTTAGGATAAAAATCAGGTGGTGATACAATTGTAGATTTCTCTTTTGATTAGAATAATCTAGTTTATCTTCCAACCCAAGAAACTTTGTGGTAGAAAGTGGACAGTTTCATAACTATGCCAGGACGGCAGGCATAACCCAGGACCAGCACATACAGTTACCCTTCCTTTGAATTTGTCTTCATGGCTAACAGTTTGAACACAAACAATTAAATAGGCCATTCTCTTTCGGTTTTGTTTCTTTGGGGAGGCTGGAGGTTCTTACCTACCTTTTAAAGGACTTGTGCTATTTCTGCTGCATCAAAGAAAAAATTTTCATAAAATGATCAGACAATAAAATGTATAACCAAAAGTAAAAACCTTGTGTGTATTCCCCCAAAAGTGAAAATTCACATAAAACCTCATTGCCCACAGGCAACCATTTTTACCTTCTTAAATCTACTGATATAAATTATTAGATGATCTAACTTTTAACATAAAAGGGAAACTACTATACAAGCTGTTTAGTAAGCAGAATTTTAGTCACATTAATTTTACTAATTTGTTAATATAATTATCAGTGTGAATATCTTGCCATTCAGTAAGTGTTATTTTTAGTAGCTGCATAGTTTTTCATTAGTTCAAAAAGTACTGGAATTTATTTAACCAGTCCCCTGTTTATGGACATTTGTTTCCAGTGCACTATAAATAGTACTATGTTAAAATTTGGTGCATGTATACATTTTTTATACTCACTCGATTATTTCCTTAGAATTTATTCCTAGAAATGAAATATGTATATTTTTTCAAGTGTCAGTCAATTTTCTGTTTAACAGGTTTAATAGATTTATGCAGTCACCCAAAGGAGTGTGAGAATTCCTGTTTCATCGTATCAGGGCTAACATGGGATATTAATGATTGAAATATTTTGCCAATCTGAAAGATTCGAAAGAGCATTTTGATTTACTATCCATTTCTGTGCTTATTGAGCTTTCCTTGTGGCTCAGCTGGTAACGAATCTGCCTGCAATGCAGGAGACCTGGGTTCAGGCAAGATGCCCTGCACAAGGGAAAGGCTACCCACTCCAGTCTTCTGGGCTGGAGAATTACATGGACTGTGTAGTCCATGGGGTCGCAAAGAGTCGGACACGACTGAGTGACTTTCGCTTTCTTTTCTGTGCTTATTAGTGAAGTTCAACATCTTTTAAAATGCTTATTGGACCAGGTATTTCTTATGTAAGTCGCTTTACCTGTCCTATAGGAATCTCTGATTCCCCCAGCTCTCTGAAAGAGTGCGTGTCACAGCCTCTATTCAGTTCTCCTCGTGTTCTGGTCAGCATCACCATCCACCCAGAACTGGCTTCCACTTCTGTCAACTTTTCCATCCACTCTGACCCCAGTCTGGTTTATTTCATTTCTGAAAATTTCTCTAATACGTTCCTCTTTTCCATTTCCTCAACCACAGATCCAGCTCAGGACCTTCTCTTGTTTTACTTTAGTTGGCTCTTCACTGATAACAAATGGCCACAGATACCGCTGCTATGTGAGGCAGAGCCCTGAGGCTAGAGGTCGAATTTCCCCAAGTCTCGGAAAAGTCGTTATTATGAGACTAGCTGGACTTTTACTTATTGATCTTTGTATCTCTGGTATCTGACGTATGGTAGGTATGTGATAAACAAAGGAGGAGAAGGGGACAACAGAGGACAAGATGGTTGGATGGCATCATTGACTCGATGGACATGAATTTGATCAAGCTCCAGGAGTTGGTGATGGACAGGGAAGACTGGCATGTTGCAGTCCATAGGGAAGCAGAAGTCAGACGCGACTGAGCGACTGAACTGAACTGAACTGAACTGAAACAAAGCATGGAGCTACTTTTCTTATCTCTGATGGATGACTCTCCTAGGTTGTTACCAGAAATCTCTCTCTGAAACACGAATACGATCATGGTCCTCTCTTCTTAAGAAATTTTGCTGATGTTCCATTGACATAGCTGGGTTTCTCCATCTCAGTCCCTTTGACCCAGATAATTCTTTATTTTAGGACACTGTCTTGTGCATTGTAGGATGTTGGCAGCATCCCTGCCCTCTACCTACATATGTCAGTGGCACCTCCTCCTTCGACCTTGGTGTAGCAACCAAAAGTGTCTCCAGACATTATTATATGTTCCCTGGGAGTCAGGGGTGGTGTGCAAAACTGCCCCTGGTAGAGAACCACCAGCCTGGGGGAAAAGTCACACCTGAGTGCATGTGTGATCTGTGCTCTGCTTCCTCTCTTGCTGCACTTACTGCCTTGCCTGGGCATCCTTGGACATGCTGGTCCTTCGGCACCTGTGCCGCTTCTCACTTGCTGCATCTTCAGCATCTTAGCAGCAAGGAAGCCTGACTGCAACAACACACAGGGAACATCGACTCAGAATGAGAAATTTATTTCTGCTCATGTAACTCACTGTGGGGTTGAACATGCTGCTGAAGCAGCCTTCCACCTGTCAGTCCTTCAGATTCTAGACCAACTGTGGATTTGCTCATAATTTGAATTCACTCTGCCATCCTCGATAGACAACTTAAGATGGGCCGGGGATTATCTCCAATCTACCTGATGAAAGGTGGAAAAGAGCCTTGGGGAGGAAGTGAAGATGTTTATGAAATAAGATTGAAAGTGACCCAGGTCCCTCCCACTCTCATCCTATTGGCGGGAACTCAGTTACATGGCCATGCTTCATTTGCAGGGGAGACTGGGAAAAGTAGTCCAGATGTGTCTGAGGATGAAGCAGACGGTGGATTTTCAGATCAGCCGGCACGCTGCCACAATCAGCTCTTCAGTTCAGCAAAACTGTGGTTATCCTTGAAGGCGTCCCTGTGGTTCAGATGGTAAAGAATCTGCCTGCAATGCAGAAGATGCAGGTTCCATCCCTGGGTTGGGAAGATCTCCTGGAGGAAGGCATGGCAACCCATTCCAGTATTCTTGCCTGGAGAATCCCATGGATAGAGGAACCGGGTGGACTACAGGCCATGGGGTCTCAAAGAGTTGGACATGATTGAGCGACTAACACTTTGAAGTCCTAGCTCAACCATCACTCCTAGAATTATGAATTCTGGTCTCTCCATTATGACCTCTTTTATACACCCTTTTTATACTAGTGTCTGAATAGTATGATTGGTATGGCATAAAAATCATTTTTTTCTCACTAATACCTAGGATGGCTCCTCATACATGGTGGGCATGTATCTGTTGTAAAAATGAATAGATAATATTTAATTACATATTATTTCATGGGAATGGCTCACTGACTCCCTGAGGGTTTTTTGTCTATTTTCTGATCTCTGTTCTAGGAATCTGGAATACTAGGATAATCGTATCACTAATACAAAGGTGAGACAAGGTTATTTACAATTTCTCAGGCTCCCTTGAGGTCTCAGAAAGATGGAAGGAAGGAAGGGTTCTCTTTCTTCTAGGGCCTCCTCTCCAGTCTGCCTCAGCTTTCCTGTGCTGTCCACAGATCACCTTTCCACTGGCTTTCCCCCCACCCCCTACATACTCCCAATTCTTGGGGTTCAGTGACAATCCTCCCACCAGAGATTGTTAATCGTGAGGAATCACTGACTGATTCATTACTTGTATTGGGAAAGAGTTTGGGATCTCTATTCTGAAAGGCCTACCATATTGCTTTTTTCAATCCACATTTGCAATTCGACATTTTTCCAAGGACACAAAAGTAATAGTTAAAGGGAGAAAGGTGCCTACCATGTATAAATTCTAGACAGATTTTTTTTTTACCTATGGGAATTTTGTGTCTTAGAAATAAACAAGTCTTCCTTTGAACACTGGCTCTGTAGTTGCCAAGGTAAACAGGAGTCAAGGCCTAGGTGCCTTTGATGCTTGTGCTCTTATTAACTAAACGGGGGTAAGAATGAAAGCATTGCTGCAATGAATGCTCAAGGGAATGAGCACCCATTTAAGGCTGTAACCAGGCCAGATTTTCCTTTCTAAGGCCAAGCAGAATCCAGTCCAAAAACGTGAACACAACAGGAATGTTTCTGGTCATTTTTCTCAAATCCACCAGAGGGTTCCCACTGAGTTTTCTGACATACTTAGCCTGTATACTGCAGGACAAGGGAGCATTTATGTAAAATGTCTACCCCCACCCGCCGCCCCCGTCCCCGCCCAGCACACACACAACTTACTCTGACAGTTCCAAGCCTCACTTTCTCCTCTGCTCGGGTTGACATCTGAGAAGGGAGACCACAATTGCATACCATTTTATAGATCCGCCTGATTAAAACCAGTTCTCTCTATAGGTCACATCGTGTATGAGACACACGGTTTTTGTCAAGAGACCAGCTACCAGCAGAAAGGGTTTTGATGCTATTGCTAGTAAGAAATTAGTAACTAGATCCTAGGTCTGTTTTAAGCCAACTTTATAATTACACTGTTTCAGTGGTAAACCAGACCTTTGAGCCAGGGTAATTTAGACATTTGAGATCTGTATTCTTCCCCCTCTCTGTCTTTACTGTTCATCTTTGCTGTCTCTCCATCTTCTGCCTTCAAACATATAATTTTCCTCCATTCCTTCCTCACCCCTGGCTCCCTGTTTCTGTGACCCTCTGTCGCAAAAGGACAAAGGCTTCCTGTTCCCCCTTGTCCTTGGAGGTCTTGGACAGCAGTCTCGGCTGTGTGAACACACATCTCATTCTGGACCTGGATGCCACTTGGTGAATGTGTCACCAGCTCAGGCTCCCAGGTTTGCCCCTGGGATTGGAATGTGGGGCCTTATCCTGTGTGTCCACCAGGTAACCTCTCTTGTCTAAGACTAGAACCACTCTGGAGACGACATTCTCCAACTCTTGAGCTCTGTTTCTATAGATTTTTTGCACTCAGAGCTCTTTTTTCCTCTGTGTGTATGCTTTCATTAAAAATAAATAAATAAATTTAATTACCACCCTGAATGCACCCCCCAAAAATTATAGTTAATTGACAATGTTGTGTTAGTTTCAAGTGTACAGCAAAGTGATTCAGTTATATACCCACATATATATCTTCTTTTTCAGATTCTTTTCCATTGTAGATGATTCCAAGATCTTGAATATAGTTCCCTGTGCTATAGAGTAGGTCCTTGTTGTTAACCTATTTTATGTAGAGTAGTGTGTAAATGTTAATCCCCAACTTCTAATTTATCAAAGCTTTTCTGATATAGAAAGATTTATCAAATATTAAAATTGAAACCCAGGGCTTTCCTGGGGAAAATTTTATAGCCTCACGCAAGCTTACCATCGTATTCTCTCTCCCCATCTCTCTCTTAACCCGCCTCTATTTTTTTCCCCCCTCTGGAGCAATTGTTTTTCTACTGTTTAAGCTATATTTTGGGATGGTTAAAAAAACTTCTCTTAAGTAGACCTTGAAAGCCTAAAATTTTCATTTCAGCTGAAAATCATCCAAACCATATGCCTTTCAGTTGAGCACGCCTCCAGCTGGCCTCACACTGCAAAGACACCCCTGCCCCACTGCCCCCCTTTTTTTTGTACCTGACCAAATTTCTTTAGAATCTGGCTGGAAATACACTGATCCAACCCAGAATCATTCAGGGATCACCACCACCAGGTTGCAGACCTTTCTTTCACAGAGCTAGAGAGGTTCCGTTGTAAACAACTTTGAATGTTTCTTCTCCAGAATTGCCTTCTTTCTTTGTCTCTTTCCTTTACTCCTTCTCAGCCCACCTTTGCTCTCCTCCCAGGGAGCCTGGTTAACCTCCCTGTGTCTCCCTGTTTCCCCGTGGGTCTCTCTCTGTCTCTCACCTGGTGCTAATCCTTGGCCACCCATGGTACCGAGGGGCAGCCGGAATTTCCTTCGAGAGACAGCTGGTTTCCATTTCAGGAGTCTCACCGTTGTGGCTGTGATGTGATTGTCTTTTCACCTCTAGGTTTGGTCTGAGTCCCAGCTAAAACAAAGCTGTTTCCCTTGGCCTCCAGGGCTCCTGGCTGAGCTCTGCTGGCTGCAGGCCCTGCCCAGCACGTCCTGCCACTCAGATGTCACTGGTGTCCCTGTTGGCCACACACCCCCCACCCAGGGGAGAAATTAAGGCAATTTCACTGAGGCCCACTGGTGAGGAAAATTGATTGATCGAGTTATGACTAAATGGCTTTTCAAATCTTCTCATTATTCTGGGGGCAGGGAGTTCAATTGGCAGGGCCCGAGTCCTCACAGACAGATAAAGCCAGACAGGCCTCCTGTGAATGCAGAGGCTTGGAGGCTGTGCTGTGGACATGGACCACCGGGTCTAACTCAGCAGGGCTGCCGAACGCAACCAGTTTCTGCCTGTTTGAAGGGCAA
>SJXQ01002931.1:0-20662 GCA_006408695.1 Aepyceros melampus | reverse complement strand
GTGCTGGGAGTGGGGCGGGTGGGGGGGGGCAGCACAGAGTGTTAACAAATGAGGGGGCTGCTTCAAAGTGCCCCCCCCCACTTCTGCTCCCAGGCTTTCTCTCCTTGGGAAGCCCTGAGATACGATCGTTCATATTTTTTCTGTAAATCACTGAATCAAAGGGTAGCTTCTTTATCTGTGTCTGGATGCCTAATTAGGTTGTATTTAAATATATTTATGAACCCTGATCATCTCAGCTACCACAGAGTCTTTTGCTTATATACACATGCATATTATGTACACAGGCTTCCCAGGTGTCACTAGCAGTAAAGAACCTGCCTGCCAGTGCAGGAGATGGAAGAGATGAGGGTTCAATCCCTGGGTTGGGGGAGGAAATGGCAACCCATTCCAGTATTCTTGCCTGGAAAATTTCATGGACAGAGGAGCCTGGCCGACTACAGTCCATGGGGTGGCAAAGAGTTGGACATGACTGAAGCAATTTAGCATTGATATACATGCACAGAACAAGTAGACAGGGAGATGATACATGTACAGCCTCTCCATTTTGTATACATAAAAATGAAATCTCCTTGCATATGTCATCTGCCAGCATCTTTAACCTGGCTCTGTAATATCTGTATGGTGGTGCACACGTCAGGTAATGTCTCTGCATCTGGTTTGTCCATCTGTAAAGTAAAAGAGTTGAACTAGCTGGTGTGTTTGGTGGGGAGGTGCTGATCTTGGGAGGTCTCAGCCTGCAGTGGCGGGAAGCAGGGTTTTGGTTCCTGGGCAGAGATTGAGGTGGGGTTGCAGCAGTGAGAGAGCTAGCTGAATCCTAGCCACTCAACTGGTGATGGGGCATCACCATCAGTGAAAAGGCGCTAACCCATCAGCTTTGCAGAAAAGAATCCCCACAAAGATGGGAAGTAGCGAAACAAAGTGTTTGTTAGAAGGATAAAGCATTTGTGGCTAGGCACATGGTTGGACTTACAGAGTCGCGCTCTAGTGGTGGTTTAAATCACTTATAAGGGACATTTCTTCCTGTTTCCTTCAGCCAATCATTTTGACCTGCCTGGTTCTGAGTCCGTGTTTGGGATATCTCAGGGTCCTTCCATGTGTACATGCATCTCTCAGCCGGGATGGTTCCCAGTGAAGAGGGCTATGGGTAGGATGACATCACTTACTTTGAGGTGGCGCCCCCTCCCTCTTTGACCTCCAAGGAGCTTTCTTGTTGGGAAGGTTTCCTTGACTTTGAGAATCAGAAGTATGTGGTCTCTGATCTCTTATCTGAGCCGGGCCCAGTGTGTTCTCTTGATTGTCCTGTTATTGATATTTTAGAGTTTCAGTCCACAGGGAATGAACTCAAATTGCTTACCCCTGGAGGGGTCCATCTACCTCCTGCCTCAGTGCTTCCCTTTGATCCATACAGATCCAGGAACGAAGCGACGTGCTAGGATGTCACAGGAGCCATCCAGTTCCCGAGGCCGAGCTCTAACATTGCATGACTCTCATAGTTTCAGGTGGTTCTGTTGCAAGAAGAATCCGCATGCTTTCAGGTTCTGAGAGAGGAGATAGGACTTACCTGGCTGCATAACCTACTGGCCAAGTGAGCTGCCTGTCTTCCTGGAGACGTAGACTGGCTTGCTGGGTTCCAGGCCATGAACAGACCTCATCCAACTTGGCTTTAATGAGACATTGGACTCTGTCTGGGGCAACATGCTTATCAATAAGCCTCAGTGGAGGACCCTTTGCCTCACCCCCAGATTGCTGTGGCACTCACCCCAGTTCACCATCAGCATCTTCAGGGACAAGGCTGCCAGCTCAGATGTCTTCAATGTCACTCTCTTCTGTAAAATCCAAGAGTGGCCTCTCCATTGCCATTCTGATGGTTTCGAAAGCCCTCAGCTTAGCATTCAGCTTCACTGGGTTTTCAGTCATCCTTTCCTTCCAGCTTTATCTCTAGGAGTCTCCTATAGATCCATCTTTCCAGTGAGAAAGTCTTCTAAGTGTTCTGTTCCACGCTGTGACAACTCACCACCCCACCACCCCGCCATCCCCCGCCATCCACATTTGCTCTGTGTTAGGCTAAACCTGGAAGACTTCTTATACAAAACTGATGTCTTCTCTTCCCCCATCCTAATCTGCCTTTTGAGCCCTAGATCAGGACCTGCCTCCCTCACTGAGGGCTCCCTGGTGGGTTTGTGGCAAGGGAATGCACCTTCCTCTGACTTTTCAAGTAATCCTTAGTCTGCATGACACTGTCTGCCCTTGTTCCTTCTAGCCTGGGCAGTTCACAGCCCTCCTGGAGGAGCCAGATAGAACTTGGACAGTGTCAGAGGAGCCCAAGAGAGTGATGCGAAGCTGGAGACCCAGGTGAAGGGGCTGGCTTAGAAGAGAAGAGACGCTTCATTTGAAGGAGAAAAAGTAGAAGATAACTTCATAGGAATCTAAGTTTATGATGAAGTATCCATCTGCATGTCCACAGGTGAGGGTAGATAGACACGGTATGCCCGTGGAGGCAGGGAAATTTCCTCCATGGTGGGTGCCTTTCAGGCTGGTGAGAATGCTGCAACCTGAGGCTGGACCAAAGGCAGAAATCAGAAAATAGGCCCCGCTCTCATGGTTCATTGTAGCCCAAAGATGTAAAGCTTTTAAAATGTCAGACAGACGTTTGACTTGAGAGAGTGAAAATTTAAAAAGTAAATTAAAAACATACTTGTATTTAGAAATCAATTTTATAATCCCATGAAAACTTTCCTATGTTTCTCTTAATCAAGCCTGGAAATGAAAGTAATCTTAACATTTGCTTGCTTAACAGATCTGTGTGACTGTATAGCTATTTATGGAATTTGTTGTAAAAACAGAGAAGGAGAACTATCAATACTTGACAAAGTTACGCAGTCTGGCCAAAAGAGAGATCCTTTTTATTATTGGAAATCACTTTTTTTTTGACTTGCGTTTTTCTTTGGCTTAACTCCTAGGTACGTGACCGTCTTGTAACTGAAGGGTAAGCTGGGTTTCGAGTGTCATTTCACACTGTCTCCCTCTCCTTTTCCTCTGCTTGTCCCAGTCAAGACTCGTTGACCTAATTCTCCATCTCTGGCAGGGGTCCTCTAACTCATCTTGCTGGAGTTTTCTCCATCTCCATTACTGTGCCTCTTTTTTATAGGGAACTCTCCTTTGAGATCAAAGGCAATGTATAGACATTTATGGGAAATAAAGGAAGTAGGAGAGGATGCAAAGTCATTTTAAGGGAAGGAGGGTCTGAAGAGGTGAATATGTGGGAGGATCTGGTCTCTGCTATAAGAACTGAGGCAGGACTCAGCTCCCAGGTGTGGAAGGGAGGGACGTGAGACCTGCTCTGTGGTGCCTGGTCTCTTCATCCAATCTTATCAGGGGTCCTCTGAGCTGACTGTGTCTCTGAGTCACCTGCGCTCCTTTGGAAGGTTGCAGATACCTGGGCCCTTACTCAGGCAATTTAACAAGTCCCCAGTGAGTTACATACATCTGTAGTTTAAAGCAGGTGTCCTGAGGCTCAGACAGCACCAGTGACCATTGACCCAGGCCCAAGAATATTTATTACAAGTTCCTAATTTGTTCCTCTTTCCTTCAAATACATTTATGTCCTCACCCAACCCCCTCACCCACCAGGGCTCTAAGAATTTGGTTCAGACCAACTCTAGGGTGTTTACTAGTGAAGAACAAAGGGGAAATTCACAAAAATGAGAAAGGTTCAGAAATAAGACTACATAAATTATTTTGGAGACAATTTCCCCTTCTCCTTAACAATTTTGAGAAGGATCTTGGGAGTAACACACATACACACACAGTCAGGGAAGTGAGTAAACAGGAAAGAAAAGACTGACTTTTACTACTTGCTGGTTTAAACTTAAATTTGTTTTTCTTTATATGTTGACTCCCCCCTTTCTTTCTCCCTTAGAACTGTATCAAGCTATTTTCAGGAAGGAGAAGTGATTGCTTTGGCAAGGGGGTGGGGGGATGAAAACCATGACATCACCATGCTATTTTGAAAGAGTGAGAGAAATAGGCCAGTTTTAGGTCAGCTTAGTTTGGTTCTGTGTGTGTAGGAGCTAAATTGTGTCTTTTACAATTCAGCTTCCCTTGGGATTGCAGTTCTTCACAGGAAGGATAATATTTATTTAGAGCTAATTTGTAAACTTCATTTTCAGTTTAAGGTCTGGAACCTAAACGGTTATTCTGTTCTTCCAGGCGGTAACACAGACTTTGTGAGCATTTCAAAGGGGGTTGGCTTTGCAGGCTTCTTCCCACGCGCCCCTGTCTCCCCCAGCCCCCAACTGTCTGCTCGATTTTAGGTCAATCCAGGGTCTATCAGCTTAGAAAGCAAATCCTTAATCTGGACTTTTTGCTGCTGATAAGGGCTGTGTGGATGGCAAAGAGGCAACTTACTCATTTCTTTAGAATTTGCAGTGGAATCTTTTCTTGCTTGGAGTTGTTGTCAGCAACTCCTATTTTCCCAGAGAGGTTTTGAAATGTTCTCTCTGATCTTTAATGTGTTTATAACATTTCTCAAATGGAACTCCATACTTCTCACAAACAGCTTTTTGAAAGGGTTCACCGCACCTTTTCTACCCCTGGAGACAAAAGAACACGTCTGTGCGGAGCATGGAAAAGGCCGCCCGATGATGGCTGAAACTTGCTTTCTAAGCAAACTCAGATATCATCATTTTCTTGTCAAGAGCAGCATTTTACTCTGAGGTTCCTAGCCTATTTCTGGGTCTGATAGATGGTTCCTTTTTGGCTGCCTGGAGATAAGCCCGGGTCAAGGAAACAGCTTGCACTTGTCTCTTCAAGTCTAGCTCGGCCTCGCCGTATCGTTTCATGATTTCCTTTCTTGTTATCTTCAAACATTCCCTCAGAGCTGAGCTTGACAAGAACAGGAAGGTTGGCAAAGGTCTGGCAGGGAGGTTGTTTTTCTTCGTGGAGGAAAATGGACCCTTTCCTTTCCCCGCCCCCATCCCATCCTCTCTTTTATGGCCGCCTCCTGGCCCTCTGCAAAGCTGATGGAAAAAAAAACTAAGAATGCCTCCTTCCTTCTTTTCAAGAGGGTCTCTAAGAGGTTTCTAATCAGCTCACTGTCAGCCTGTTTCCTTGATCAGCTTAAATAGGTCCACTTGAAGTTCACAACTGCCAAAGCGGGCGTTCAGATGGAAAGCAAGGGGCACCATAGGAGCAGTTAGGCACGTCCACCCGAGATTATCCAGGAGACTGTAATTCCAAGGAAAGTGCTGGCTCCTCAAACCCTTTCCTCTTGATTAAATAAGCATTTCTCCACCAAGGGGACAAGGCCTGCCAGTCCACAAGCTGATTCCTTTTCTCTTTCTACCTCCCCCCTCCTCACACTAAAATGTAAACTTGATGCCTGTGTCCTTAGCAGGAGCCCATCCTAACCATCTTGGTACAAGTGAACCTTTTAACCTCTTGTGGACGGCTTTCTGTCTAACTCTTTGCAGGAACAAAAAGCCCAAACAAAAGCAGGACACGTTATCTCAGGCTGACGCGGACGTGGGGGCAGGAAGTTGGGGTTTCTGCCCTGTGGCCCCCAGGTCCTCTGCTGAGATTTTCCTGCTCTGTCTTCAGAAAAGGACGGCTTTGTTAACCATTAGCCACTGACAAGAGTGTGTCCATTTCAGCAAAATTAATAAGAGATAGCATTTTTCTTCCTTCTAAATGGCCCATGTCAGTAATTAACATCGCCTTTCATTACTCAACTTGAAAGCTGCCTTCCTCAGCCCCCCTGACCTCGCCCCAGCTTTGTTAAACTGTGGCCTCCAGCCTGTGAGAGACCTAAATGCAGAAAAAGCACACGGAGGCGGGGGGGGGGGGGGAGCCCTTATCGAGGTGCCTTGAAAGAATCACTCCACAAATATTTATTGGGTGCCCACTGCGTGGAGCTACCAAACTGAATCAGACAGGGACCCCTGTGGGAAGGAGACAGTGAGCAGGGATAAAGGGTTGTTTAAAAATCACAGCAGATACTGGAATTGTCACAAACCAGAGCAGACCCAGTGAGGAGGGGGACCCTGGCTCAGACATGACCCAGGCGGGAGTGTTCTGGGGGAGGTGACATTTGGAAGGGAACGTTCCAATGTTGGAGGTCGTTGTATTTAAAAAGGATGATATTGCCTTGCACTTTTTTTTTTTTTTTTTTAGAAAGAAGGGAAAAGAGCAATTTCATAGTGAATATATAAGTTAAGGGCGCAGGAAAGAATTTTTCCCTCTTTAGGTGGATTGTTTCCCGGTCTTTGTAGCCAATCAGCTGTTGATATTTTAATAACGGCACCACTTCTAATTTAGTCAACTCCCCCCAAAGTGTGTTAAATATATTCCTGTCATTTTTCTCCATCAGATCTGTGCTCCAGGAGGATTCTTGGTCACAGAGCTGGATGTGCTAAGCTTGGAGATGAGTTAAGATATACTTTACATATGTTGTTCACATCTTTCACCATGCATTCCATGCTTAAAAGAGCCACCAAGCAAAATTCAAATGCTCCGAAAGGGGGGATGGGCTGAAAAATTATGGGGCATCAAGGGATGGGATCTAATTGCAACTATGATGGTGAAGGTTTTTAATAATATGTGGAGAAGTAAAAGTGGCATGTTCTCTTTGTTGTCAAGAACATGAATAAATATATATGTCGAGAAGTATGGGCTAGAAGACTCAACACTGAAATCTTACCAGTGGTTATTTTTGTAGTAGCATTTTATTTATTTATTTTAATTAATTAATGTGTTTTTGGCTGTGCTGGGTCTTCATTGCTGCGTCGGCTTTTGTCTAGTTGTGGTGCGAGAGCTTCTCATTGTGGTGGCTCCTCTTGTTATGGAGCACGGCTCTAGGCACGTGGGCTTCAGTATTTGGAGCATGTGAGCTCTGCCGTTGCAGCTTGCAGACTATATAGAGTGCAGGCTCAGTAGTTGTGGCACATGGGCTTAGTTGCTCTGCAGTGTGTGTGATTTTCCTGGACCAGGGAGTGAACTCATGTCCCCTGCACTGGCAGGTAGATTCTTAATCACTGAGCCACTAGGGAAGCCACTAGTGGTTACTGATGGCTGCTGAAAATGAGAAATGATTTAAATTTCTCTTCTCTGTAATTTTCAGTGTTTTCCAAAATGGTGTATGTAACATTACTTTTGTAGTCAAGGGAAATGCTCTTGAAGAATGAAGATGCTAAAGGGAAAAAGGACTTTATTAAGGTGAGAGGATGAACACGACTAGGAGGTCATTCTCCCTTCTCAAGCCACTTTGGTTGTGTCATCAGCTGTAAAAAAAAAAAAAAAAAAGGAAATGCATGCCCATGCAGCAATCAGAACCAAACACAGGAGGTTTTAAGTAACAATGCAAAGCATTCAATAAACCCAATGGAAATATTCTCCTTTACCTGCTTGAGTTGAAAATTTGGGACTTAATTCTTTTAGAAATTTTTGTAGTGAAAGAACCACTTCTGTCTCTTTCCTATGGAATTTAGATCTAGGAGACTCCAGGTTCTGAATTACTCAAGGGTCAGAAATCTCTTGCAGAGGCTGGCCTGATCACTTTTTCTGGGAGGCGGGTAAATCCTTTGTTATTGTTCTCTTGTTCAAGCCCAATGATATAAAAATCTAAAAACCAGTTATTCATTTCCTATGGAATTTAGACCTAGGAGACTCCAGGTTCTGAATTACTCAAGGGTCAGAAATCTCTTGCAGAGGCTGGCCTGATCACTTTTTCTGGGAGGCGGGTAAATCCTTTGTTATTGTTCTCTTGTTCAAGCCCAATGATATAAAAATCTAAAAACCAGTTATTCATCTAGCGACGCCCTTCACAAATGTACAACAATGAACCTCTTTATTTTTATCTATTATTTTGCAATTTTTTTAAAACTCAAGTTACACACATCAGGTAAGCTTATTTATTTCATCGTTGGTGGCAGTAAGTGTGCAGAGTGTCTCAAAGTAGGATGCTGCTGTCTGCAGGTCTGGGAGCAGAGTAAATAGCTGGGCTTCTTATTCAAATCCGGTGTCTGATTATTTGCAATAGAAAAGCCTAGTTGGAGGGTATTGGGTGTGGATGGTGGGGCTGGCGACTGGGTAGGGAAGGCAGAGAAATGGAAAAAATGCAAACCTGTAGTTTAAGTTCAAATGGGTTCCCAGCTGCTTTTGGCATTTTGTATCATTGGAGCCTCACACTTGAAGAGCCCCTAAATTAGAGCAACAGCCCCACCCCCGGGACCCTCCTCCACAACTGAGAGGACTCTTGACGTCTGAGTCACTCAAAATTGTGGGGCCAAAACATATAAACAGAACAGGAGAAGCTGTTTGCCCGGAGCACACAACTTTAAAACTGTTTTGAGTCTTTGAGACAGGGTTCCTCCCTTCTTTTCTCCTTACAAACATTCAGAAAAATAAAGAAACTCCAGGAGATGCTGTCTTTGTGATGAAAGATTTCGAGACCCCGTCTGCCCTTTGTGGCTTGATAACAATCTAGCTGCTGGCAGAGAAGGGAAGGAGGAACAACAACTCAGAACAGAGAGGCTGGTTGTCAACACAGAGCCTGCTCGTCTCCCTGAAACCCGGATTGGGGCGGGTGGAAGGGGCGGAAGTGAGCTGAGTGACCTTGCCCTTGTGAATCTCAGGAGTTCAAGGGAAAAGTCCTTTTGAAACTGTTTTCCACCAGCTGGTGTCCTAGATGCTTTAGAAACACTTCCTCCTCTTCTATCTGTGCCTGGCTTCTCAGGAGATCAAGTCATTTATAGCAAATACAAATTAGAAACATAAAGAGCAAACTCTGTCTCAGGTACGTGGGAAGAGAAGAATCAGAGTAAGGAAGTCGCTGTGGCTGACTGAGCAAATTAACTCTGAACTTTCTGACAAGAAATGCCGAAAAAAGGCCGGGGGGAGGAAGGTGCGGGGCATAAATCTGGTTCTTTACGAGGAAGAAACAGAGACCCACAGGACCACCAGGGCCTTTGCTATCCCCAGGAGTGAAGAAGCTTCTGTGTGACTTTGTATAGAAGCCTCTAGAACTGTGGTTGAAAATGCTGTCAAGGGGGCTTTCTAACCATTTTGCTTTTCCTTTAAACTTTCTGGCTTATGTATCCATTTGCTTTGGTTATTAAAATTTGTCCATTGATATTTCATTCTGGAGCTTTTCCTACAGAGGTGAACAATGCTGATAAATTAATTCAACAGGGAGGCCGGGAGACTCAGGTAGTAAACCGATGCCTTAAGCCAGGGATGCCTTGAGGCTGAGAAACTGTTGCCCAAGGACCACCAATGCCAGCAGCCAATAGGCTTTTCTGAATGAGGCAAGCGCACTGCTCTGGCCAATCACATACTCTTGTTCCCTTTGCTGCAGCATCTTTGTGTAAGTCTTCTGGCTCGCGGTTGGTGGAGTGCTCCAAACCCCTGCTTGTTTGGCCACCCCAATATAATTGATTTTTGCTTGAATAATCTCTAACGAGTTTTGATATGCTCCAGTTTATTTATTGGCTTTTCTAGTTTACTTCATAGTTCATAATTCACAGTGCTATGGCTTTCAAACATTTTACTGCAATTAACACACTTGCACACATATAGTAAACACACATGCACTGACATGGAGATATGCCTACTTATATTGCATGATATATAAATAAAAGGTCTTAGAAAACAGTGAAAATGGCAACCCACTCCAGTATTCTTGCTGAAGAATCCCATGGATGGAGGAGCCTAGCGGGTTACAGTCCATGGGGTCACAGAGTCGGACACGACTTCACTTTCACGTTCACCTTTTCTATAGTAGGTGCAGTCTGATATTTCCTATTCTACTATATCTCATTTAATTCTGTTTCATTTTTAAAAGCTGTATGCATTTCACAACATTAGTTCGAAAACTGGTGTTTAAATACATATTATCTCGTGTGCGGTAGTCGCTCAATTGTGTCCGACTCTTTGTGACCCCATGGACTGTAGCCCTCCAGGCCTCTCTGCCCATGGGATTTCCCAGGCAAGAATACTGAAACGGGTTGTCATTTTCTTCTCCAGGGCAGTTTATCTTTTAACAATACAAAAATCAACAATTTGTATACCTACAGTAGAGTTAGCATTGAAAAAGGAAATGGCAACCCACTCCAGTGTTCTTGCCTGGAGAATCCCAGGGATGGGGGAGCCTGGTGGGCTGCCGTTTATGGGGTTGCACAGAGTCGGACACGACTGAAGTGACTCAGCAGCAGCAGCAGTAGCAGTAGAGTTAGGATTGCAGGATGCCCCCTTAGTGAGCATTTAACAAATACTTGCTGGATGAATGGATGAGAAATTAGTAATCCAATGTGCTGTCAATAAACAATCAATCAGAGGATGACATGAAAATATTTTAATTAAAATAGTAAAAAAAACTAGAAATAAACTTAATATGAAAAAAACTGTAACGTTTTATTGAAGGACCAAAGAGAACTTGAATAAGCCGACACATACTGCATTGAATGGTAGATTCAGAATTATGAAGGTTCTTCCCCCAGATAACTAATTCAGTGTGATCCTAAGAAAAATTGCAAAGGGTTATTTTATGAAACTTGACAAGCTGCACAGATTAATGAAAAGTTATTGCACAGATTAATGACAGGTTAATGTACAGATTAATGAAAGGTTATTGAAAAAGGGTGAACAGTGATAGGAGGTTTATCCTACTTTATATCAAAACATACTTTAAAATGGTAGTAGTTAAAAAGTATGTTCTTAACATAAGAATAAAGAAATAGATCAACGGAACAGAGTCTATAAATATATCTATGTATGTTTGCACTGGAATTTAGTATTAAGACAAAAGTCTTAAGTCTAAAAGACTTAAGACAAGAGTAACACTTTGAATTATGACTAAGCCAGAACCTATTCAGAAAACAGTGTCAGGATATGAAGAAAAGAAAATTTAATCTCACCATAAATACAAAAATGTAATTTGTATAAATCAAAGAGCTAAATCTAGATAAAAACCATAAAAGTACTGAAACTAAAATAGGAGAAATTTTGTAATTCTTAGATGAGTAGTTTCTTTTTTAAGCAAGATGTTAAACTCATAAACCATCTAGGATACAGTTCTTTTAAGGCTGCATTAAACATCTTAAGCTTTAATATAGTGAGGTATAAAAACATGAGCAACAGTCTAGGGTAAAATATTTTCAAGCTACTTAATAAAGGTTAGAATTCATAATATATAAAGAGTTCATACAAATAAATAAGAAAAAAGTAGAAAGATAGGCAAAATTATAAACAGTTCAGTCATAGATCTAAATAAAAATGACCAATTTACATAGGGAAAGATGCTTAATGAGTAAATAATGAACAAAGATCAAAGTAATGATGGTAGAAGGAGTACATCAAGGCTGTATATTGTCACCCTGCTTATTTAACTTCTATGCAGAGTACATCATGAGGAACGCTGGACTGGAAGAAGCACAAGCTGGAATCAAGATTGCTGGGAGAAATATCAATAACCTCAGATATGCAGATGACACCACCCTTACAGCAGAAAGTGAAGAGGAACTAAAAAGCCTCTTGATGAAAGTGAAAGAGGAGAGTGAAAAATTGGGCTTAAAGCTCAACATTCAGAAAATGAANGAACGCTGGACTGGAAGAAGCACAAGCTGGAATCAAGATTGCTGGGAGAAATATCAATAACCTCAGATATGCAGATGACACCACCCTTACAGCAGAAAGTGAAGAGGAACTAAAAAGCCTCTTGATGAAAGTGAAAGTGGAGAGTGAAAAAGTTGGCTTAAAGCTCAACATTCAGAAAACGTAGATCATGGCATCCAGTCCCATCACTTCATGGGAAATAGATGGGGAAACAGTGGAAACAGTGTTTATTTTTTTGGGCTCCCAAATCACTGCAGATGGTGATTGCAGCCATGAAATTAAAAGACACTTACTCCTTGGAAGAAAAGTTATGACCAACCTAGATAGCATATTCAAAAGCAGAGACACTACTTTGCCGACTAAGGTCCATCTTGTCAAGGCTATGGATTTTCCAGTAGTCATGTATGGATGTGAGAGTTGGACTATAAAGAAGGCTGAGCGCAGAAGAATTGATGCTTTTGCACTGTGGTGTTGGAGAAGACTCTTGAGAGTCCCTTGGACTGCAAGGAGATCCAACCAGTCCATTCTGAAGGAGATTGGCCCTGGGATTTCTTTAGAAGGAATGATGCTAAAGCTGAAACTCCAGTACTTTGGCCACCTCATGTGAAGAGTTGACTCATTGGAAAAGACTCTGATGCTGGGAGGGATTGGGGGCAGAAGGAGAAGGGGATGACAGAGGATGAGATGGCTGGATGGCATCACTGACTCGATGGATGTGAGTCTGAGTGAACTCCAGGAGTTGATGATGGACAGAGAGGCCTGGCGTGCTGCAATTCATGGGATCATGTTGGACATGACTGAGCGATTGAAATGAACTGAACTGAACTGAATGCTTTACCCATGAGACTGAAATTCTTTAAAAACTCTTTTGCTTTCAAAGTCGAGAGTATAAAATGGTATCGTCTTTTGGAGGTCAGTTTGAGAGTATATATCAAAAGTAAAAGTGTTCATATTCTTTGAACTATCACTTCTATTTTCCTGTTTCTGTCAAAGTGATTCTTTCTACATGTGTACAGAGAAGCATCGATTAGGATTTTCAGTGTAGCACTGCTTATAATGGCAAAAAATTAGAAACCATTCAAACATCCATAATTAGGGAAATAAATTGTGATCCATCCAATATTACAGAATAAAATGATGAAGTAAAAGAGAATAGGGTAGACTTACAGTGCTCACGTGGGAAGAGTTATAAGACATATGTCTATGTGAAAAATTACAGATGGGACAATTGATACCATTCACCCCTATGTTCAGATAGACCTTGGAGATGCTGTGGATTCAGTTCCAATAGAACAATATCACAATAAATGAGTCACAAAACTTTTTGGTTTCCCACTGCGTAGAAAATTCATGTTTAGACTATACTGTAGTTTGTTAAGTGTGTAATACATTATGTCTAAAAAAGCAAGGTATATATTTTAATTGTTGTTGTTTAGTTGCTAAGTTGTGTGTGACTCTTTTGTGACCCCATGGACTGCAGCCTACCAGGATCTTCTGTCCATGGGATTTCCCAGGCAAGAATTCTGGAGTGGGTTGCCATTTTCTTCTCCAGGGGATCTTCCCGACCCAGGCAGAGAGATTCTTCACCAATGAACCGCCAGGGAAGCCCTCATACCTTAATTAAAAATAATTTATTGCTGAAAAATGCTAGTTCATTTCAGTTCACTCAGTCATGTCTGACTCTTTGTGACCCCACGGACTGCAGCATGACAGGCTTCCCTGTCCATCACCATCTCCTAGAGCCTGCTCAAACTCATGTCCATTGAGTCAGTGATGCCATCCAGCCATCTCATCCTCTGTCATCCCCTTCTCCTCCTGCCTTCAACCTTTCCCAGCATCAGGGAATTTGGAAAACTCAGCAGTGGCCAGAGGACTGGAAAATGTCAGTTCATTCCAATTCCAAAGAAAGGCAATGCCAAAGAATGTTCCAACTACTGCACAATTGCACTCATCTCACACGCTAGGGAAGTAATGCTTAAAATTCTCCAAGTCAGGCTTCAACAGTATGTGAACCGTGAACTTCCAGATGTTCAAGCTGGATTTAGAAAAGGAAGAGGAGCCAGAGATCTAATTGCCAACATCTGTTGGATCATAGAAAATGCAAGAGAGTTCCAGAAAAACATCTGCTTTATTGACTAAGCTAAAGTCTTTGACTATGTGGATCGTAACAAACTGTGGAAAATTCTTCAAGAGATGGGAATACCAGACCACCTGGCCTGCCTCTTGAGAGACCTGTATGCAGGTCAGGAAGCAACAGTTAGAACCAGACATGGAATAATGGACTGGTTCCAAATTGGGAAAGGAGTACGTCAAGGCTATATATTTTCACCTGCTTATTAACTTATAAGGGTACATTTCACAGAGTATATCATGCTAAATGCTGGACTGCATGAAGCACAAACTGGAATCAAGATTGCTGGGAGAAATATCAATAACCTCAGATATGCAGATGACACCACCCTTATGGCAGAAAGCAAAGAGAAACAAAGAGCTTCATGATGAAAGTGAAAGAGGAGAGTGAAAAAGTTGGCTTAAAGCTCAACATTTAGAAAACTAAGATCATGGCATCTGGTTCCATCACTTCATGGTGAATAGATGGGAAACAATGGAAATAGTGACAGACTTTATTTTCTTGGCCTCCAAAGGCACTGCAGATGGTGACTGCAGCCATGAAATTAAAATATGCTTGGAAGAAAAGCTATGACCTTGGAAGGAAAAAGCTATGAAAGAAAAGCTATGACCAACCTAGACAGCATATTAAAAAGGAGAAACATTACTTTGCCAACAAAGGTCCATTTAGTCAAAGCTATGAGTTTTCCAGTAGTCATGTGTGGTTATGAGAGTTGGACTATAAAGAAAGCTGAACACTAAATAATTGATGCTTTTGAACTGTGGTGTTGGAGAAGACTCTTGAAGAGTCCCTTGGACAGCAAGGAGATCAAACCAGTCAATCCTAAAGGAAATCAATCCTGAATATTCACTGAAAGGACTGAGTTGAAGCTGAAGCTCCAATATTGAATCTCAGTGAGTCAGTCACCATACCAAGTGTAATAATGAGGAAAAAGTTCAAAAGATTGCAAGAATTATAAAAATGTGACACAGAGTCATGAACTGAGCAAAGTCTGCTGGAAAAATGGTGCCTTTAGACTTGCTTAACGCAGGGTTGCCATCAACATTCAGTTAGTGAAAAACATAACATTTGCAAAATGCTGCCAAAGTGCAATAAAGGGAAGTATGCCTGTCATTCTGTACTGTATGAACATTTAAAGGAATATATTCATTCTTAGTTATTAAACATTGTTTTAAAAATTTAAAAATATTTTTAGTTGGTGTGCTTTTCAGAAAGGAGACATTAATCCAAACTTACTTAAGCAACGGAAAGGGCCTCAGGACTTCTTAGTTATCAGGGTAAATGGAGTCATTTTTATGCTCTTTCCTGGAAGAATTTATTTCCTTTCAATGTAACAACCTCTGGTCCCCCTCCCTCGCCACCCCAGGGCCATTCTCCTTTCTAAGCAGGGAGGCTCTTCCCAGGAGATGCTATGCACAGTCTCTGAAGTAATGGAAGATCAAGGGCTTGAGCACAGTTTCAAACCCTCTGCCCATAACTCCACTTAGCTGGTGGAGTTACTTCCTCACTATCCAAGCTGTTATTTTAAAGCCTCACATTCTTTCCTCTACTGTGCTCTTTTCGGGTTGATGTCATTGTACAAAGTGGTCAATGGGGAAAAGAGTTTGGGCAACTCACACCAGGACAGTTAGTTCTTGCTTGATTGAAAGTTGGCTAGTTGGATTTAATTCTCCTTAAAAAAAAAATTTCACAAAAAGTTACACTTGGTGGTCTGGTGCATAAATCAATATCCGACAAAGCTCCCCCTCCTTACAATGTGTAATGCTCAAAAAACGAGACACATTTGTAGGCCTCTTGGGTATCTCTGTTTGAATGACCCTCTTTTTTTTTCCTCCTGACCTGTACTCTCCACACTGTATATCAAAATCCAGAGGCTCTTTCATTTCCCCCCCTCTTTGGGAAATTCATTTGGGTTTCATTCATGCCATGCAAACGTTACTTTTCTGTTCTAAGCAGTAAAAGAATATAGTGTCTGAAAAATAGCCCTTGGGCAGGACAGCACGGAAACCAATGCCCATCCCTTCTGCCAGCCTGAGGAGTGTTTCTCTTACAATTTATATGCAGTCGTTAAAAATCAGAATGATCTGCTCTGAGATCCAATAAAGTCACACTTGATTTACATCCCTGGGAAAATGTTTTTCCAACATCCCTTCAAATAAAATTTTAAGTTAACACTTTTTCTGGAGTCTCTGTGTGTGTGTGTGTGTGTGTGTGTGTGTGTGTGTAATGGGAAACTTCCTTTAACGCACTGAAATAGCTGTCATAGTTTGAGGCCATTTGTGTACAGATACATTATGATGCCAATTGCATATCATAGAGAAAACCATTTTTATTGTATTAGGGTGAAGATCTGTCAGCAGATTATCTCTTGCTCTTTTGTCTGATTGTCCCTCCCTTTTCAGACTTAACTCTTGCACTCTGAACCATTTTGGTGCGTGTGTGCTTGTGTGATTAATTGTATTTGACTCTGCAACCCCATGGATGTAGCCACCAGGCTCCTCTGTCCATGGAGCTTTCCAGGCAAGAATACTGGAATGGGTTGCCATTTCCTACTCCAGAGGATCTTCCCCACCCAGGGATTGAACCCGCCTCCTCTGAGTCTCCTGCATTGGCAGGCAGATTCTTTACCACAGGGATACCTAGGAAGCCCCATTTTGGTGGTTCAGTCAATTTAGTGCTTGCAACACCACTCCCACCACAGGGTGACATGTGACCAGTCAGGCCAGACAGTAGTCTTTGAACAGAGACTCATGTGGAAGCTGAGAGTGAATGGTCTCTGCATTCAGCTCTGAAAATTTTCAGAGCTGCTTGGGGCCAGTTTTCTGGCCATGTGGGTAGAATTGCCTGAGAATGACATCACTATAGAAGACAGCAGAGGCAGGAGATGCATAGGTGGCTGGAGGAAGGAAGGAAGGATGGATAGATGGATGATGAATGGATGAGGAGCTGGATAAATGGAAGGATAAATGATGGATGGGTGAGTGGGTGGATGAAGGGAAGGAAAGATAGATGGATGGATAGATGATGGATGGGCAGGTGGGGGATGGAAGGAAGGAAGGATAGATGAATGAATAAGATGGATGGATGATGGATACTTGAGTGGATGGACAAGTGGGTAGATGAATGGATGGAGGGATGGATGAATAGAAAGATAAATACAATGTCATACCTGCTTTCCAGGTACCAAGTGAATGTCCAGGATTCAGGGACTGAACCAAAGGATCGAAATGAGGGAGACCTGGCCTGTAAGGAATTCTGCCCAACAGATGGCTCCTTACTGGATGGAGACAAACAAGAATGACATCACTATAGAAGACAGCAGAGGCAGGAGATGCATAGGTGGCTGGAGGAAGGAAGGAAGGATGGATAGATGGATGATGAATGGATGAGGAGCTGGATAAATGGAAGGATAAATGATGGATGGGTGAGTGGGTGGATGAAGGGAAGGAAAGATAGATGGATGGATAGATGATGGATGGGCAGGTGGGGGATGGAAGGAAGGAAGGATAGATGAATGAATAAGATGGATGGATGATGGATACTTGAGTGGATGGACAAGTGGGTAGATGAATGGATGGAGGGATGGATGAATAGAAAGATAAATACAATGTCATACCTGCTTTCCAGGTACCAAGTGAATGTCCAGGATTCAGGGACTGAACCAAAGGATCGAAATGAGGGAGACCTGGCCTGTAAGGAATTCTGCCCAACAAGATGGCTCCTTACTGGATGGAGACAAACTGGCTTCAACGGACTTCTCTTGGATGGGGAAAATCAGTGACGTAGGTTCAGAGCTCAGAGTGTTCTGAGCAGCACTGAGTGAGCCTGCCTCTCAGACTTGGAGCACTGTAATTCCCACGCTTCTATAGCTGCTGAGACTGCTTACAAGTTGGCTGAGTTCCCAGTGCATCCATTCTTAAACTCAAGTCCTATCACTAAAGACAATCCATGAGTCTTACCCTTGCAACATCAAAGAGTCTAATTCAGGAGGTGACTTTTAAAAATGTTTTATAAGCTTAGTGATAGTTTGGAGACACTGCAAATTATGGATTTGGGAGAGAGAGATCAGAGAGGAATAGCTGGGCACATTGCAAAATAGGGAGTCATTTGAATGTGAAGAAACACTAGTGAACACTCTGCCACCTTGGGAGGGAAAGCTAGCTAGGTTTTGAGTGAGGGCTGGGGGCAGATGGAGCGAGCACCAGTTTTCCCCGTCATGAGCTGTGAGACCTGCTTGGCCCCAGCTTCAACTGCAGTCTTGGTTTATGGAGTCCTTTTATGGACAGGGCCCTGTTTCATCAGGCTCTGGAGGAGTCAGGCATGGCTCTTCTCTCCTGAGCCTGGTAGGGTGGAGAGGCTGGGGCTTCAGGGATAAGCCTGAGATAAGCCTGCCTCGGGGAGAGTGGCCTGAGATACATGCATGTTTATGGTGAATTCAGTGCTGCCGGGATGCCTATGATGACTGGGGGGTCTGGAAGTGTGTCTCCAGCTCCTGGTGAATTGGCAGCTTTTGCTTTTCTCTGCTTGAAGCAAGCGTTATTTCCATCTGCTTCCTGATACTGTAGAGGTAGAAGGCCCGCCAGCAGAGGTCCCAGGGCTGGAGTCTGTGAGCACCAGTGAGTGCCTGTTTGCATTCAGGCTCACAGAGCCTGTGAAAGCTGTATGGAGAGTTGTCTCTGGGAGAGGAGGAGACATGGGCGGCGCTGTGCCCCTTTGAGAGGGAGCTGGTCTCAATCAAGGGAAAAACTCTCAGCAGAGAACTGGATCCTCCCTCCACTCAATGTATTTAAAATGTGGTACGACTTTGCTCTCTTCTCTTCCGGTTCCCCTCTTACCTTCTTCTCTATTCTTCCCAGGACTTTAAAAGAGACAAACAGACCTTGAAGTTATGGGATTTCCTCCCCTTTCCTCCTCATGCTGGCCAGAAGCACATTGCTTAATAATCTCTCCATCCCAGTTTGTCTGTATTTCCTAACCTCCTCTCTCTCTCTTCTTTTCCTCTCTTTCTCTAGTTCCTTCTATTTTTTCCTTTCCTCATTTAGTCTTCAATTCTCCTTCCATCCCTCTTCCCTATAAATCGCAAAATCTGAACACCCAGATTATTTTATCTCTGAAATTTGCAGACAGCAAACTAATCTGATGAAAGAGAAATGAAAAATTTTCATGTCATTTCAATTTCTATCTTCTGCTGTGTCTTCTCAAACATGTATTGTAAGTAATAAAACATTTGATTCTGTTTATTTTGATTTTCAACCACAGGCAGCATATATAACTTTTTTCTTCCCTGATGAGTCCCTGACAACTTCATCCAAATATCCTCTTATCCAAATGCTTTCCTTAAGCAAGAGTGCTAATGTGTCTCCTTAAAATCACCATTTTTTCAAAGGTGGGACAAGATGCTTCTCCAATGGAATAGAGGAACAGGATACATTCTCTCGGTTCTGCTTTTCTAGGTTATAACCTCATGGTTTTGTTCCAGGAAAATATATTGTTTTCAGAAAAATGTAAAGCCACAGTGGGACTATATATTTTCTTTCCTCACTAAAAGCTATTATGACTGGGTGTCTGTCCGTTCGGGCAGTCAGCTTGGCTGGCTGGCTGGCTTTTCCACCCACTCACAGGCTGTTTAAACAATAATTTATTTAGCTACTATGAAGGGTAAGCTCTGTGATAAAGTGAGGTCCCCAATCACATGGAGTATCTCCTTATCAGTGAGACAAATAAAATAATCACAAAATGAATGAACAGGATGGTTTTAGATGTGCGATGAAGACAATGAAAGAAGTTGATGTGACCCTGAGTGGGGAGTGGGATGTTAATTTAGAGGGCAGGGCAGGAGGCCTCTTGGCAGAAGAAAAAGCACATTCTAAAAGCTTCAGGTGAGAAGGAGCTAACATACATCTATGTGGGTGAGAGATGGACCGTGGAGAAACTAGGCATCCTTAAATATAAGTTTTAAAAGAAGTTTAAATGAATTTGACTTAAATTTCTTTTCTTTAGCAAATGTCCTCCTTCTTATCTTCCTCTTTTCTCTCTGATGAGGGGCTGACACACGCTAATGGTCATCCTCAACCCCGACCACAAAAGGCCAGTTTCTCTTTTTACCACTTGTGGCCAGAAAGTCAGTTTCTGCACAGAGATCAGTTAGTTATCTTTCTGTCTTTTGGTTTCTTCCTAGAGGCCCAACAGTATCACAATTCATACCTTGGGGAAGAGACTGCAGTGGGTTCATTTGTCCCCTGGGATAAGTTTTCCCCCAACATCAGGGGGATGTGATTTTCAAGACTGCAGAAAGGAAAGAACCCCACATCAGCTGTCTTGTTGACATCTTGGAGAATTTTTTTTACGTTTCTGTGTCTTTGATTAGCATGAAAATATGTCCAGTGAAGAAGCCCTTTCAATAGTGTTTTAAGCAAGATCAGAGAACTACATGTGGCTCCAAGAAGTTTATTTTGGGTCTCAGGCTGGCCAATGATTAGCCTGTGCCCAAAAACTTAACCTAAGAGGCACTTAAGTAATGGAAAGTGAATAAAAAATAAAAGCAACTTACAGAGCATGGAGATAAGGGGAAAGCTGAAAAAAAAAAGGCATTTCACCCTTCAAAGTTGGTGGAGATTGTGATCAAGCTTAGATGCTGTCTGCCTGAGAGGTGGCTTTGAGTTAATTTTATTACTTAACTTGGTCAGTACATTGGAATCCTTAGTGATCATGTCGATGGGGCCAGATCAGGACATACTATCTTTAAGTGCAAAAATCATTTATAAGTGTTTCAGTGTATTGATAGAAGTTTCAATTAAACAGGAAGTTCTGATTTTAAATTTGTAGGAACCTAAGCAGCAGCAGAAGCAGCAAGGCTCTACTGGAGAAGGGAATGGCAAACCACTTCAGTATTCTTGCCTGGAGAACCCCATGAAGAGTATGAAG
>SJXQ01002930.1:0-27450 GCA_006408695.1 Aepyceros melampus | reverse complement strand
CAACAATTTGGAGATGAGAGGAAATGCAGAAGATGGCCCAAAGGGGAATGGCAGACAGTACAGTGGAGCCTGGTGGTTAGTTACGGCTCAAGGCTTTTACCTAGGATTGAAGTGAAGTGAAGTGAAGTCGCTCAGTCGTGTCCGACTCTTTGCGACCCCATAGACTGCAGCCTGCCAGGCTCCTCTGTCCATGGGATTTTCCAGGCAATAGTACTGGAGTGGATTGCCATTTCCTTCTCCAGGGGATCTTCCCGACCCAGGGCTCGAACTCGGGTCTCCTGCATTGCAGACAGAGGCTTTACCGTCCGAGCCACCTAGGATTAACACTGATTAAAGCAAAAAGAGGTAGGGAAAAAAAAAAATCTAAGCTAAAGTTACTTTCTGCTGTGAGAACAGGAAAAAGAATTAAATGGAAATACCTGAAAGAGGATTGGTTTGTTGAAAATTCATAGTTGAGTGTTGGGAATAAAAGATCTTCTCAGGTAGCTGCAGAGCACATTTCTCCCTGGACTCTTCCACATCAGTAGTCAGATAAATCTTGTAGGTTATTTAATCATTGGCTTCCATGTATCCTACCATTCTATCTTTTCTTTTTTTAGAAGATAACAAAAATGATAGGAGTCTCTAATATTTTTAAAAACATTCAATTTCTTCTATTTTTTAAAATTTAAATCAATTATAGATTGTATTCTCTCACAGTATTGGTTTATACCTTTAATATTCATAGCTACGTGAATATCTGTATGAAGAATAAGATCACTGCAAAAGGAAAGAATGTATTCATTCAGAACCATCATTTTTCTAAGGTTTACTTGACTACTTTTGAATGAAAAATGAGTTCTACTGCCCTAGGGTATCCATTATACGTAAGTCAATGCTCCTGAATGGTATTTGTTCTGGTTATCATTGTTTGAGGATAAACCACTTGACATTTTGTTGGCTTTAAACAAGGACGTGCATTTCACTCACAAATGTTCACCGAGGCAGTGCTCAGTGGGAAGTCTGTCCTTACTCCCCTCAGCGTCAGCTGGAATAGCTCAAAGTTTGGAATTTGAACCTTCTTAAGCCCTCACAAGTCTGGGGCTCAGTGCTGACTGTTGGCCGGAATCTCAGCTGGAAACTCAGTTGAGACTGTAACCAGAACATCTACCTGTGATCTTTCTATGGTTCCTTGGCTTCCTCACTACATGGTGATTGGGTTCCAAGGGCAAGCTTCCAAGAGGACGGGGAAGTTAGCTGAGAGGGAGAAGAATGGTTTTATGACTTAGCCTTGTCGCATTATAAAAAATGCATATAGGATAGGATATATTTTTACATCCCTGGAAAATAAAAGAATCTGTTATATTACTAATTATGTACACACTTTTGGAAGGTGGAAATAATAAGGACTCCAATAATTTTCTGCATTTTGTGGCTTAGATGAGGAATCTACAATAGGAAAGATTAAGGCAAATGCCTTAGACTTAACTAAAGTAATGACGCAATGCCTAATATTCAGCAGGTACTCACTAGATTCCCCTCTGCCAACTGATTAAGTCCTGTCATTTCTATGGTGTTACCAAGGGCTTTTTTAAATTACACCAAATTACTTAAAAAATATCTTTTAAAGTACTAACCTTAATAAGTCTGAAAAAATTTTATCAGTTATAGAACCTAATTTAATGGAATACGAAGTAGCACAGAGAGATTTGCTTGTGGTTTTTAACTAAAAATAACTTGGATGACTGTAAAATGGTTAAAGTATATAGTATTAGTTGTGTTTCAAAATAGGATAGAGAGATGGATAGTAATTTAAGAAAACTTTTCCAGTTTCTCAGAGTTTATCAAGATGCTTTAATTGAGCCTATGGTGTTTATAATCAAAATTGCATAGGTTCTAAATTTGACTGACATTTTGTTGTATGACATTAAAATTAATCACAGTAATGATTGTAATAGCTACCATTTATAGAATATTTATTCTGGGCTAGACATTTTGCTAGAAAATTTGGATGCATGCTTTAATTTTTTTTCCCAGTGATCTTAAGGAAGACAATATGCTGTTGTTGTTCACTCTCTGTAGTGTCTGATTCTTTGCAACCCCATGGACTGCAGCACCCCAGGCTTCATTGTATTTTACTATCTCCAGGAGTTTGCTCAGAATAATATTCACTGAGTTGGTGATGCCATCTAACCATCTCATCCTCTGTTGCCCTCTTCTTCTCCTACCCTCAACATAGTAGGCATTAACACTTAATTTCTCTTTAGGGATCAAGAGATCAAGTCATAACCTGGATGGCCTAGGCACTAAATATTGCTGACTGATTTAAGCAATGTCTGTATCTTCAATAGCTGTTGATGGCCAGGGTTGGAAGGGGCCTTATAGCTAGTTCTCCTCTTTGTTTTGCTGCCGAACAAACCCAAGATTTAGAAGCTTTAGAAATTCAGCTGGTAAAGAATCTGCCTGCTATGCAGGAGATGTGGGTTCAGTCTCTGGGTGGGAAAGATCTCTTGGAGAAGGAAATGGCAACCCATGCCAGTATTCTTGCCTAGGAAAATCCCATGGATAGAAGAGCCTGGTGGGCTAAAGTCTGTGGGGTCACAGAGTCAGACATGGCTGAGTGACTAACATTTAGAAAGTTAAATGACATACCCAGTGTCATGGACACAGTAAAAGGCAGAGCGAGGGGCAAACTCCAAGACCAGTGCTCTCCTAGTGTATCATGCTGCCTGTCATGCTTATCATTTTTTAAAAGTTTTTAAATATGAAAAAATATGAAAAAAATAAGCTAAGGTTATACAAAGTTTGTATATATATCATGGTTTATATTGATAATTTTATAATTAAATTTAGTGTTTTATTAAATAATTATTAGCAATTCACATTTATATATATTTATGGTGGCTCAGAGGTTAAAGTGTCTGCCTGCAATGTGGGAGACCTGGTTTGATCTCTGGGTTGAGAAGATCCCCTGGAGAAGGAAATGGCAACCCACTCCAATACTCTTGCCTGGAGAATCCCATGGATGGAGAAGCCTGGTGGGCTACAGTCCATGGGGTCGCAAAGAGTCGGATATGACTGAGCAACTTCACTTCACTTCACTTCATGAATGGTTGAAACTGAAATTCAGTGATTGCTAAGTTGTGAGTCAATACCTCACCCCACTAGGGTTAATTATTACACCTAATAACACTCATGCTGGAAACTTCTTCTTAGACTAATTACTCTCATAAATCTCTTTAGAGAAGTGTAAAATTCTCATTACTTAAATGATAAACTAACTAATCTTTGCTCCTTGTCCCTCTGAGATAATAAGATTGCCAAGACTGCTACAGTTGAATGATGTTTTAAGGTAATTAATAATACGACAAGAACCAAGGTCCTAAAAAACTCACAAAGATGCCTACAAGGGACTGTGGAGGATCCATCGTTAATTTTTAAAAAGATTATTGTGTTTACTTTATTGTAGAGGAATATCCTTGAACTTGTTAAATCTGCTGCTGCTAAGTCGCTTCAGTCATGTCCAACTCTATGGGACCCCATAGACGGCAGCCCACCAGGTTCCCCCGTATTGCACTGGGTTTAATTTCCATTCATTCATTTATTCAGTAAATACAAACAAGCACTGGGATAAAACCATGAATGGACAGACACCATGCCTGCCCTCATAAAACCTCATCCCAGAGTACAGGCAACTCACTAGACAATTTATCAGCGTATGGTTTGGGAAGCTTTTGTCCAGCTTTTTGACTTGACTGCATTTTACCTTGAAATTCTTCAGGTACTGCACTGTTGGTGACTTACAGGCATGGCATTGCCTAGTAAAATCACCACGTTCATAGCTCCAAAGAGTGTGTCAATAACTTTTGGTGCATCCTGTGTCTATTTGTTCATTGTCATAATCATTTCTTAAGTATGCCAGTCCAGAGACAGAAACTGGTTACTTGAATAAGAGAGAATTTAACTAAAGAATGGTTGACTAATGTAAAGTTGTTAATGGGTAACTAGAGGAATGGAAAGGAAACTCGGGTGTCATGGAAATGACAACTGCAAGAAGCAACTACAACCTTTAGCATGGTAGGAACAGAAAGGTTGTAGTTATTAGAACTTAGAAACTTAGAAGTGTGGTTCTACGGACCTCAGTTCCAGATCTGCAGCTCAGCTGGTGTTCTTTTCTCTAGGCAGAGGGAGAGCATGGGGAAGCTGATCCTGAAAATTTGGAAAAACCCAAAACGGATTCAGTTGCTGCTATACTGAAGAACACTCCTGAGGTGACTCTAATAGTAACAGGAAGGCCGCAGAACCCTCAGAGAGCAAGCTGAAAGCAGCATGTCTTCCCTTCCACCAGCACTTGCTGAAGCTGTCTAGCAGGGTATCAGATGGCAAAGCAGAAATGTGGCTTTCTGACCTCAGCTCCAGCATCAAAACTGGAGGACTCAAACTGGACAGCTACATGTAAAACAATGAAATTAGAACATTTTCTCATGCCATGTACAAAAATAAACTCCAAATGGATTAAAGACCTAAATGCCTAAATATAGGACTGAAAACTATAAGACTCCAAGAAGAAAACAAGGCAGAACACTCTGATATAAATCGTAGCAGTACCTTTTAGAACCAGTCTCCTAAGGCAGAAGTAACAAAAGCAAAAATAAACAAATATGACCTAATTAAATTTGAAAGTTTTGCATAGTGAAGAAAACCATCAACAAAATAAAAAGACAACCTACTGAATGGGAGAAAATATTTGCAAATAATGTGACCAATAAGAGGTTAATACCCCAAATATTTAAACACTTCATGCAACTCAACATCAAATCTCTCCCACAAAACAAACAAAAAAGAGGATTAGAAAAAAAAAAGTAGATAGAAAAACTGAACAGACATTTTTCTAAAGAGGAAATGCAGATGGCCAAGGGACACATGAAAAGATGCTCGATATCACTAATCATCGTAGAAACTCAAATCAAAGTCACAATGAAATATTCCTCACGCTTGTCAGAATCAGTTCAGTTCACTTCAGTCGCTCAGTCGTGTCTGACTCTTTGTGAGCCCATGAACTGCAGCATGCCAGGCCTCCCTGTCCATCACCAACTTCCGGTGCTTACTCAGACACAATCCTTTGAGCTAGTGATGCCATCCAACCATCTCATCCTTTGTCATCCCTATCTCCTCATGCCTTCAGTCTTTCCCATCATCAGGGTCTTTTCAAATGAGTCAGTTCTTCACATCAGGTGGCCAAAGTATTGGAGTTTCAGATTCAACATCAGACCTTCCAGTGAACACCCAGGACTGATTTCCTTTAGGATGGACTGGTTAGATTTCCTTGAAGCCCAAGAGACTCTCAAGAGTCTTCTCCAATACCACAGTTCAAAAGCATTACTTCTTCGGCGCTCAGCTTTCTTTATAGTCCAACTCTTATGTCCATACATGATGATTGGCAAAACCATAGCCTTGACTAGATGGACTTTTGTTGGCAAAGTAATGTCTCTGCTTTTTAATATGCTATCTAAGTGGGTCATAAATTTCCTTCCAAGGAGTAAGAGACTTTTAATTTCAAGACTGCAGTCATCATCTGCAGTGATTTTGGAGCCCAAAAAATAAAGTCTCTCACTGTTTCCACTGTTTCCCCATCTATTTGCCATGAAGTGATGGGACCAGATGCCATGATCTTAGTTTTCTGAATGTTGAGCTTTAAGCCAACTTTTTCACTCTCCTCTTTCACATTCAGCAAGAGGCTTTTTAGTTCTTCTTCATTTTCAGCCATAAGGGTGGTGTCATCTGCATATCTGAGGTTATTGATATTTCTCCCAGCAATCTTGATTCAGCTTGTGCTTCATCCAGCCCAGCATTTCTCATGATGTACTCTGCATAAAAGTTAAATAAGCAGGGTGACAATATACAGCCGTGACGTACTCCTTTTCCTATTTGGAACCAGTCTGTTCCATGTCCACTTCTAACTATTGCTTCCCTACCTGCATGCAGGTTTCTCAAGAGGCAGGTCAGGTGTCTGGTATTCCCATGTCTTTCAGAATTTTCCACAGTTTATTGTGATCCATAGAGTCAAAGGCTTTGGCATAGTCAATAAAGCAGAAATAGATGTTTTGTTTTTTTCCCCCTGGAACTCTCTTGCTTTCTTGATGATCTATCGGATATTGGCAATTTGATCTCTGGTTCTTCTGATTTTCTAAAAGCAACTTGAACATCTGGAAGTTCATGGTTCACATATTGCTGAAGCCTGGCTTGGAGAATTTTGAGCATTACTTTACTAGTGTGTGAGACGAGTGCAGTTGTGCAGTAGTTTGAGCATTCTTCGGCATTGCCTTTCTTTGGGATTGGAATGAAAACTAACATTTTCCAGTCCCGTGGCCCCTGCTCAGTTTTCCAAATTTGCTAACATGTTGAGTGCAGCACTTTCACAGCATCATCTTCAGTATTTGAAATAGCTCAACTGGAATTCCATCACCTCCATTAGCTTTGTTTGTAGTGATGCCTCCTAAGGCCCACTTGTCTCACATTCCAGGATGTCTGGTTCTAGGTGAATGATCACACCATCGTGATTAACTGGGTCATGAAGATCTTTTTTGTACAGTTGTTCTGTGTATTCTTTCCACCTCTTCTTAACATCATCTGCTTCTGTTAGGTCCATATCATTTCTGTCCTTTATTGTACCCATCTTTGCATGAAATATTCCCTTGTTATCTCTAATGTTCTTGAAGAGATCTCTAGTTTTTCCCATTCTATTGTTTTCCTCTATTTCTTTGCCCTGATCTCTGAAGAAGGCTTTCTTATCTCTCCTTGCTGTTCTTTGGAACTCTGCAATCAAATGAGTATATCTTTATTTTTGTGCTTTGCTTTTTGCTTCTCTTTGCACAACTATTTGTAAGGCCTTCTCAAACAGCCATTTTGCTTTCTTGCATTTCTTCTCCATGGGGATGGTCTTGATCCCTGTCTCTTGTTAATGTCACCAACCTCCATCCATAGTTCATCAGGCACTCTATTTATCAGATCTAGTCCCTTAAATCTATTTCCACTTCCACTGTATAATCATAAGGGATTTGATTTAGGTCATACCTGAATGGTTTAGCGTTTTTTTCCACTTTCTTCAATTAAAGTCTGAATTTGGCAATAAGGAGTTCATGATCTGAGCCACAGTCAGCTTCCAGTCTTTTTTTTTTGCTGACTGTATAGAGCTTCTCCATCTTTGGCTGCAAAGAATATAATCAATCTGATTTTGGTGTTGGCCATCTGGTAATGTCCATGTATAAAGTCTTCCCTTGTGTTGTTGGAAGAAGGTGTTTGGTATGACCAGTGTGTTCTCTTGGCAAAACTCCATTAGCGTTTGCCCTGCTTCATTCTGTACTCTAAGGCCAAATTTGCCTGTTACTCCAGGTGTTTCTTGACTTCCTACTTTTGCATTCCAGTCCCCTATAATGGAAAGGACATAATTTTTGAGTGTTTGTTCTAGAAGGTCTTGTAAGTCTTCATAGGACAATTCAATTTCATCTTCTTCAGCATAACTGGTTGGGTCATAGACTTGGATTACCGTGATATTGAATGTTTTGCCTTAGAAATGAACAGATGTCAGTCTGTCATTTTTGAGATGGCCTTCAAGTACTGCATTTTGGACTCTTTTGTTGACCATGATGGCTTCTCCATTTCTTCTAAGGGATTCTTGCCTGCAATAGTAGATATAATGGTCATCTGAGTTAAATTCACCCATTCCAGTCCATTTTAGTTCACTGATTCCTAGAATGTCGACATTCACTCTTGCCATCTCTTGTTTGACCACTTCCAATTTGCCTTGATTCGTGGACCTAACATTCCAGGTTCCTATGCAATATTGCTCTTTACAGCATCGGACCTTGCTTCTATCACCAGTCACATTCACAACTGGGTATTGTTTTTGCTTTGGTACCATCACTTAATTCTTTCTTATTTCTCCATTGATCTCCAGTAGCATATTGGGCACCTACCAACCTGGGGAGTTCCTCTTTCAATATCTTATCTTTTTACCTTTTCATACAGTTCATGGAGTTCTCAAGGCAAGAATCTGAAGTGGTTTGCCATTCCCTTCTCCAGTGGGCCACATTCTGTCAGACCTCTCCACCATGACCCTCCCCTCTTGGGTGCCCCACATGGCATGGCTGAGTTTCATTGAGCTAGTCAAGGCTGTGGCCCATGTGATCAGTTGGCCAGTGTTCTGTGACTGTGCTTTCAGTTTGCCTGGCCTCTGATGCCGTCTCTCAGCGCCTACTGTCTTACTCTGGTTTCATCTGCATACATACCTTTTTAAATGCTAGAATTTTAGTGGATGTGCTCAAGAAATCAAAATATTAAAATATTCCAATCAAACACACGTGGTGTCAGTAATCACAACTCTGCTACAGTATAACAGTGTCTCACAAAAGTATCTATAGTGACCCACTAGTCACTAATTTGCCATTGAGTACCATGTAAGTGTTTAAGTTCATTATCCTGAAGATCATATTTTCTTGCATGCTTCAGCTAACCATTGTCCTTCTTTGGTGCCAGCCTGATGCTGTGGCACAGCTCTAATGTCCTAGTCATGTCAGCTTGTGTTTTTATCCCCCATGCCTCATGAGATACTCAGTCTAATGCTCCAACTCACAGGTATCACCATAACAGGCACTTTCCTCAGTTGTTGTTTTCTCAAATGTAATAAAACATACATTTTGCATATGAACAAAAATTTCAGTGCAATCTTGTGTGTTCACTTTAACAGTGTGATGATGGGTAGCTAAGGCATTTGTCCTAAAATAGTACCTGACCTTGTAAACACTATATGTGTGTCAATTTAAGAAAATATTAAGATAGTGAGTTATGGTTAAGGAACAACAGAGGCAGTTAATTGTGGTGTATCAGGAAAAGGATGAAGGGTAAGAGCAAGAATTTATTTTTCTAGTTCAGTCACTTGGACCCAGTGATTTAAGTATACCTTACTTCTACCAGCAAACACTCTCATATGAAAGTGAAAATGAAACTTAATTCTAGTAAGTTTGATTCTGAAATATTGATATTGATGTCAAATCTTGTAAACATGGCAAAATGACAGATCCTGTTTGGGATATTTCTGCTTAGAAATGTGGTGGTTGTATTGAACAATAACCATATTTTATCTGTGAAAACTTGAAGTCTAGAGCAATTTAATAAATAAAAGTTGAAGCAATACATGAATTCTTTCCCAGGATCAATAGTCTTTCTTTGCTTTAGGGTTTCAATCTTCAAGGCAAACCTCATCTACAGTGCAGATCCAGACTGTCCAATAGAGTAGACACCAATTACACATTGCTAGTAGCTACCACATGGGACAGCACAAATATTAGAACAGTAAATCACTGCAGAAAATTCTATTATATCTGTAGTCAAGAGCACCATTCATTAGGGCTCAATACTAGGTGGATCTAATTATTTCTAGAATTTCTCTAACAGAGGCATTATAAAGATCAAAGAAAATAAGAAGGAAAGGTAGTGATTTTCATTTATTTTCATTGCCTAATGTTACATTTAAAAGAAGAATATTCGTAATGATGTATCTGTTTCTCTATTATTTTTATTTACAGTTTGACTGCATGACAGGAAGGTGTTGGAGGAGGTCATGGAGAGGACATGACTGTTGCTTGACCTGCGAGCTGGAACCTGGGCAGTCAGAGGCTTCTCTCTCCTCTGACCTTGAAATATTCTGCCCTTTGCTCCCACAGCTGAGTTGATTTCTCAGCAGAACTGAGAGAACAGTGAGTTGAGACTATCGAAACTGATTGTGTGGCTGAACCCAGTTAAGGCTTTTGTCCAGACTCTTAAGATTTTGGCAGCAGTTACGGGGAGCTCCTCATCTTGTGCCGCCAACACAAGCGTTGTGTGTAAGTTCCTGTACTTCTTAGAACTGCCACCTGCTAATCTGGAGTGGTCTTCTCTTTCTTCTCTCTCTCCTTAACCTCTGTGTATGGGGCCAGTTTTGTATTTCATCTAGGGAACTCCCAAGGTTGGACACCAGGCAAAGTTTCATCCTGAGGTACCTCTAGAGTACCTAGGACAAGATAATGTTGGATCCCAAGAGATTCACATAGAATCTCCTCGAAGATGAGTACACTTTCAAAGAAGGGTACAGAGAATGAGTTACAAAGATTTTCCAGGATTCATGATGCCTAATGTCTACTCAGGTAGCTCTCATCTCACAGGAGTTAAATATTCATTAAGTCAATAACCAATGCTGCATTTCCAGGCCCATGGGGAAGAGTTAGCTTGCCCTGCTCCAGAAGGATGAGACAGAACGACCAGCAGGTGCCTCTGTTTCCACATTCACTGCAGAGGTTCCTCAAGAGCTGATTATTTGGTACGGATGGTATCTGGGACAAGAAGAAGGCAATAATTATTTTCAGCATCTATCAAATGTTACAACATCTTAGAAAAGTAACTCATTTTATTTCCATTTTACACATTGGAAACAGGTTCATCAGGTTCAGATGACTTGCCTAAGGTCTCATAACTAGTAAATAAATCTAAGATTTGTTAAAAAAAAAAAAAAAGGAAGTGGGTACTTTTTCTCTCCATACCACACAACCTCCCAAACAGCCCAAGTGACATTTCCCATAGGGATTCAGACCTCGCTGTTCTGCTGCCAGTTATGTTATTTTGAGACATCTTGCATCAGTAGATTAGGATAAGTACCTTTCATGAGCTGAAGAGATCATATGGGCGAGACTGTTTTCCTGCACCATCCTGCTCCCACCAGCGCTTAGCTCTAAGCCACAGGGAGTGCCAAGAGAGGCAGCTGTGTCGCTGATATTTGATATGTTAACAGACACCTGCATAAAAAGAGAACTCAAAGAAGTGCTGTTACTTCTCACTCTATCTGCCGTTCCTAACTCACCTTTCTTTGCTAGGTTGCATATGAGTCATCCAAGTCCAGTGCTCAGAAAGCAGCCTTGCTGCCCTTCCCAGGAGGTGACAGACCACATCTACGGCTGAGTTGGAGCAACAGCAAAGTAGGACAACAAAAATCACAGAGACATAGCAAACCAAGGTCATGTGGCTCTCACTTGTTGGGCTCACAAGCTCTATGAATGCTCACGTAGCACAGAGTGGCTACAGACATCACGGGATGGAAGCTGCCTCCTCTCTGAAGCTTGTTTTTGACTCTGCTGTGGTGAAGACAACTTGGCAGGCCTAACAGCAAGCACCAGCTCCTTGGAGCTCCACTGCAGTCCTTTGTAGCTCACGTTCTGGTTTCGCCCACTGAAATCAATTTATTTGAACCAGAATAAGACACCAGTTTTTTTAGGCATGAGAATGTCATAATCATCAAAGTAAGTTAAAGATCCTTGGAAAATTTTCTTACAAGCCTCAGGTTTTTTTTTTCCTCCTAGATTTTGAGCCCAGAACTCTACATGTATATTTCATAATACATGATTTTCCTTTCTGACTGCTTCTGAAAGTTTGACTTCAATGAACTCTTGTAAAATTGCACAGCTCGGTATTACCCATGCAGCATGTGTCTGAAGAATTTCTACTGAGTTGTAACAAGAGAAGATGTTGTATTATTCAGCAGTCACTAGCTTTGTGCAGTTAAAGAGAGGGAGACAGACAGAGAGAGTATGAAGTGCGTAAGTAAAACAAAAACTTATAATGTGTGTGAAAGCTAATTTGCTATATAGTAAATGCAATATGTTTTGATTCTATTGAGCCAATTATGCAGTGTTTTGTGAAATCTTATTTGCAAGATGAATTTAAATTGTCTTAAAAGAGGGCTGACTGGAGGACTGTAAGCAGGGGTAGCAATACTTGACAGAATTCCAAGGAGCAGCCTGCAGTCAGCAAGGGTGAAAGCCACTGGTCCTGGCAGACTGGAGAAGGCAGTGGTTCAGGGAAAAATGAAGGGAGGCAGTGTGCTTGACTTATTTAAAGGTCAGAACGAAGCTGATGGTAGAACAGATTCTCAATATTTAATTCTCTCCCATCCCTAATCATGACCAGCATCATTTTTGTTTGCTTTTTGGAGTAGAGAAAGGAAGCCATTCTCTCTGCCTTTGTCACAGCCTGCAGCGGAATTCTTCCACACACTCTTCAGATATTCTCCTAAGAGGCAAGGACCCCAGATCCTTCCTACCTGTCCTGACCTAGGGTTACATATGTGACAGACTAGCACTGCTGAGTCTGTCAAAGGGCATCAGTGACATATGCTGGACTCCAAGCATAGGGAAGTAAGAAATTTCAGACGTCTGAAAACCATGAAAATTGAGAGCACATCTGTATTAACCACTGTTTAGTTTCATTAGAAAATGACTATTTCCAGCGTACTCTTTTCCAGTCATTTTGTGTCTCATCAGAGCCTCACATGTTGTGAAATTTTTGCCAAGAGAAACATTCCACTGGACACTATTTTAAATTAAAGTACTAGAGGTCACAGAGCTCTGATTCACCATAAACCATATGCTCTCCTTGCAAGAATATAGATGGTAAAGATTTATGTTTACCATTTACAAAAGCAGTTTATGGATTTTTACCCAATTGACATATTCAGGCTCAGCTATGCTGCAATCTGCATTTTAGCTTTCTGTGATTAAAGCTAGTAAACAACTCAAATAGCCAAGGTCAGGTTAAGAACAACTGTTAAGTATATAACTACATCCATCACTTTTCTAGCAAGTGCTTAATGAGCTTTAGCTGAAAGTTAAAGTCTCTCAGTCATAACCAGCTCTTTGCAACTCCATGGGTTATACAGTCCACAGAATTCTCCAGGCCAGAATACTGGAGTGGATAGTCTATTCCTTCTCCAGGGGATCTTCCTAACCCAGGGATCGAACCAGGTCTCCCGCATTTCAGGTGGATTCTCTACCAACTGAGCTATCAAGTAGTTCACATAGCACCTCCTTCAAGAGATGCTCCTTCAAGGACCTGTCCAAGTAGTAGGACCCAGTTCTCTTCTGGTTGCTCATTGGTGATCTGAAAGGTAGAGGCTTTCATTAAAGGTTTGCCTAATGAATGTATTGGGATTCCCAGGTGGCTCAGTGGTAAAGAATCTGCCTGCCATTGTAGGAGTTGCGGGAAACACGGGTTTGATCCTTGGGTTGGGAAGATCCCCTGGAGGAGGAAATGGCAACCCAGCCCAGTATTCTTGCCTAGAAAACTCCATGGACAGAATACCTGTCCATGGGGTCGCAAAGAGCTGGACATGATTAAGTGACTGAACACACACAATGAGTGATTTCCCAGCCTTTCCCTGAGAACTCAGCAGCTACTAAACCACCAATACTTACAACCAGGGTTTCTGGAAGGGAGAGGCTTGAGATGGTCACTTCCTGAACCAGAATCTCCACCAGTGTTCTTCTCGCTCTGGCAGCACCTCTCCCATACACCTCTTTCCTTGGGACACAGCCCCAGAGAAACCTGCCCAACCTGGAGAATAAGCATCTCTGTGGTTAAAGTGGTGACTACTCTGCTTCTGGACTTGCTGAGTAAGAAGGGGAGCTTGAAAATCTTCCATTTCCCACCAAACCAGTGAGGGAATATTTCTGACCCCTTCCAGCTTTTGTGCTTCACAGAAGGAGGTTGGGAGAGCATTGTGGAGACACAGTCCAAAGAGGCACGTCTTCGAGGAAGTCATCTGGGAACCCTGCAGACAAGGAGGGTAGTGGAGAGATGGGTGGGGAGAGCTGTTCCTCTGGACAAGGATGAAAAATGCTTTGGAGGCCACAGCCCAGAGACAGGCCCACTGGAAAGCTGAGACTTACTCAAAAGCTGATAGAACACTCCCTCTCCTTCATACTGTACCATCATACCATGCTGGTTCTTATATAATAACAGCGGATTTAAGCTGAAAGGGCTGCAGGACAGAGTTCCTCTGAGTGGAGAGCACAGGAAGGACCAAGAACCTAGGCATGAGACAAAAAGGCCACTGGAGGGATCAAAAGCTTTTAATATTTACAGCTACAACAAATATCAAACACAGCCCCACTCCTCATCAGAGTAACACAAATTCTCATACTAGGTCTATTTTCCTCAGCCTCTATTACATAAATAGCATGTCTAGCTTACAGCCATGACAAGTCATGTTGAAGGCCAAAAAAGGAAGTCTGAAAAGACAAAACAATCATCAGAACTAGAAGCAGATGTGACTGCAATTACCAGAGTTATGAGATATCTATTAGCAGTATTAGATGTGAATTTATCAGACCATTTACAATATCGAATTTAAAATAATGATGATGACTATGTTAAAGATTCTAATGGAAAAAATAACATGCAAAAACTGATGTATAATATAAACAGAGAGATGGAAACACTAAGATAGAATTAAAAGCAAATGCTAGGAATAAAAAGAACAGTAACAGAAGCAAAGAATACCTTTGATGGGCTTTTCAGTGGACTTGAGATTGCTGAGGAAAGAACGAGTCAACCTGAAATGGGTCCATAGAAATACCCCTAATTGTAATGCAAAGAAAAAAAAATAATGAAAATACAGAGCACTAAGAACAGTCAAACATCATCAAAAGGTGTGCCATACATGCAATTTTAATATTAAGAGGAAGAAAAGAACAAAACAGGAGAGATACTTGAAGTAATAGTGGCCAGAAACCTTCCAAAATTAATAACAGACAACACAAGAGTGACCTGGGAAGCTCAGGACAAATACCCTAAACAAAACAGGAACACCTACAAACAACCAAACAAAAACAAGCCCACACTTAGGTACATCATATTCAAACTGCAGAAAATCAGACAGAAAAAACCTTAAAAGAAGTAGGAGTGGGTGGTGGGGAGGAATAAAACCCACATAGACAAAGATGGGAATTGCAGTATAACTTTTTCAGGGATCATGGAAACAAGGAGTGTGGTGAAAGGAAGTTTGGACTACCAGATTCTATGTTCATTTTCCCAAAACTCAAACTTCACGTACACCTACTTTTAAGAAATATTTCTCATACTCAAAGGTCTTGGTCAATAATTTGAAAACCTAAAATTTGCTGTTACTATTAGTTTGTGACAGTCATGGATGCTATTTGTTGTCTATAAAGTGAAAATAAAAATAACACTTCTCATTCACAAAAAGTTGCTACTTTCTGTGAAATAAAGTAATAACGCATATGAACCCATTGTCATTTGCTTAAATAGAACCTGCCATTTTGTGATGGCTATAATTAATTGAGGCATTTTTCTTATGAATAGCATGTGCTTTTGGTTGCAATTAAATGCATTTTTTTAAAACTAACAAAATTTTTGAGAAGAGATATACTAGTTCATAAAAGAAAAAAAAATCAGATTTAATTTAGGCATCAGGCATGGTTTGATACAAGCTCTATTTGCCTGTGGTGATTCTTTCAGCTCTGCTTGCCTCAGTATATTATTATCATTCTCAGGCCAGTTCTTCTCAAGATGGCAAAGTAGCTGCTGTAGTTTCAGGATTTGCATTCTTATCCTATATGAATCAGAAGGAGAGAGGGTATCTCTTCTACTGATATTCTCAGAAGAGGAAGGCATTTTCTTTCTCATAATTCCCTCAGAAAACTTCCCTTATGTTTTATGGAATAAATTGGTGATATGGCCTTTTGTGAATCAATTATTCTACCCTGAGCGATGCCATACACTGATTTACTTAAGTCTGGGCTTCTGGTGACAAGGAGAATAGATCACCTTCATTAGGTTACAACTATCAAGGCCATTCCTAAAGCTGGATAAGGAGTCAACTACATGTCAAGTATATTGCATCTTGTGTGTGTGTGTTCTCAGTCTCACAGTCATGTCCAGCTTTTTATGACCCCATGGGCTGTAGCCCATCAGACTCCTCTGTCCATGGGATTTTCCAGCAAGAATACAAGAGTGAGTTGCCATTTCCTCCTCCAGGGGATCTTCCTGTCACACAGATGTAACCACATCTCTTGTGTCTCCTGCACTGCAGGCAGATTTTTTACTGCTGAGTCACTGTATATTGAGGGATACAGAAATAAAGATCTCAGTGCTCTTATGAAAGCAGATGAGCAAAATGGATGGAGGAAAGTTCAGTTCAGTTCAGTCACTCAGTTGTGTCTGCCCTTTGTGACCCCATGGATTGCAGGACTCCAGGTTTCCCTGTCCATTACCAACTCTCAGAGCTTGTTCACACTCATGTCCATGAAGTTGGTGATGCCATCCAACCATCTCATCCTCTGTCGTCCCCTTCTCCTCCCGCCTTCAATCTTTCCCAGCAGCAGGGTCTTTTTTGATGAGTCAGTCTTCACATCAGGTGGCCAAAGTATTGGAGTTTCAGCTTCCACATCAGTCTTTCCAAAGAATATTCAGGACTGATTTCCTTTAGGATTGACTGGTTGATCTCCTCATAGTCCAAGGGACTCTCAAGAGTCTTCAATACCACAGTTCAAAAGCATTAGTTCTTCAGCTCTCAGCTTTCTTCATGGTCCAACTCTCACATCCACACATGATCACTGGAAAAATCTTACCTTTGACTAGAGGGATCTTTGTCAGCAAAGTAACGTCTCTGCTTTTTAATGCTCTGTCTAGGTTTTTCATAGCTTTTCTTCCAAGGAGTAAGCGTCTTTCAATTTCGCAGCTGCCGTCACCGTCTGTAGTGATTTTGGAGGTGAAGAAAATAATGTCTGTCACTGTTTCCTTTGTTTCCCATCCATTTGCCATGAAGTGATGGGACTGGATACCATGATGTTCATTTTTTGAATGCTGAGTTTTAAGTCAGCTTTTTCCCCTCTCCTCTTTCATCTTCATCAAGAGGCTCTTTTGTTCTTCTTTACTTTCTGCCATAAGGGTGGTGTCATCTACACACCTGACATTATTTATATTTCTCCCAGCAATCTTGATTCCAGCTTGTGCTTCCTCCAGCCCAGCATTTCTCGTGATGTACTCTGCATAGAAGTTAAATAAGCAGGGTTACAATATGCAGCTTTGAAGTACTCCTGTCCCAATTTTGAACCAGTCTGTTGTTTCATGTTTGGTTCTAACTTTGGCTTCTTGACCTGCATATAGATTTCTCATGAGGCAGGTCAGGTGGTCTGGTATTCCCATCTCTTGAAGAATTTCCCACAGTTTGTTGTGATCCACACAGTCAAAGGATGGAGGGAAGTAAACCCACAAATGTCCACTACACTCATAAAAACACAGTTTAGTATTTTAAAAATTCTGCCACAGATTACACTGGATATGAGTATATATTACTTTAGATGAGCCCAACTTCAGAATAAATGATTCTACAGAATTTCAAGAATTGTCTCAAATGTTACATTCCGAGAAAATAGAAATTTTTTATAGAATATATTATTTCTAATATGTATTTATATATAGAAATATTAGAATATTAAATAATATTTTTATATAGAAATATAAAGACTTATGGACCAATGAAGAGAATTATGAATTTTGTTGTTAAAAATGTATAAGCACCTAAAGATCCTTGGATAATTAGTACCAGAATTAAGTTTTCTACTGCAGATATAAGTCCCTCAGAAAGGAAATGTGAAGCCATTGCTGTAACCCTAAATAGCACTCACAAGGTTAGAGCAGATCAAGTATGCATATTCCAGTTACAAAACATCTCTCTGAAGCATTTTAATGTGTATGCAATAGAAAAAGTCCAGAAACACCTTATACAGAAATTTGCTTTCTTCCATAATTGGTTTAGACAAAGATTTCATGGAGCAGTGGAGGAGAGGGTGGGAAGAGGACAAAATAAGAGAAAATAAGCAAAGCTGTATTTTCTCCATGCTCAAATGGGAGTAACCCCCAAACAAGCTCATCCCCTTCTTTCTAAGAGCTTTGGGTATAGTGCCAATCAGCAGGCACCCGAGCCTGTGGCAGATCAGGTATTGCTACAGAACACTTTGCATCACAGAGCTTGGTGGCCTTTGCTCGGAGTCTGTTCTCTCTGCCCTGAAGGAAATCTGCCCCGACCAGTGTCGCCACTGCCCAGCTCTCCTTGGCTCCATTAACCTGGGCTCAAAGTTTTGGCTCAGGGATAAGCTTCTTCAGGGAGATCTCCAGAAGCCCAGGACCTTTCATCTGCTCCTTCTCTTTCCAGTCCCTTCATCACAGGACTTGCCAGAATGTCATTTGGTCTATTCATTCCTTTCCCTTTCTGGAGACTGAGATTCTCTGTGCTCCCAAATCAGCAGTACTTATTTGCTTAATAATGCTTAATTAGCATTTGTTGAAGTGAATTGGTGAAATGAAACAACTTTAGTTTTAATGGCTGCTGCTTAGCTTGAGGCTTCTTATTGTATCAGATAGGAGGCAGCTTTTGGAAGAATTATGTGTGATTATGAATCTTCTTTGTTCTCTCTTCCCTCCCTTTCACTTCCCCTTCCTCCTCTATTACACACAATGACCATGAGAAAAGTGCAAGTATACCTGAATACTGATATTTCACATGATTTGACCTTAGAGTTTTGGAAATAGATTGTTTCATTTGAGGCTCATATTAACTTAAAGCCTGAGAATTTTTGGCTGCATATTTTGGGGCTGGCACGTACTCATTAACCACTGTGCATTTTCTGAAGCACTCGAAATTTCTTAATGAATACATGATTCGCATGCATTTGAATTGCAACTAGTGCCTAAGAGCCCAGTCTGCTTTGATTCAACTCCCAACTCAACCTCTAACCAGTTGTATGACCTTGAGCAATTTACTTAATCTCTTGATGCTATTTCCTCATTTGAAACCGAGTTGTTGTGAAGATTTAATGAGATAATAAATACAGAAAATTTGGAATGCTTCTATGTGTGATAAGTGCTCAATAAACATGAGCTTATATTTCTATTATAAAGTAAAATAACTGACTCTACATAACACTCAAAGTGTCACAATTTTGAAATGATGCTTGCATATTATATTGTTATTTTTGTTGAAACTTGAGTCATTTGCATCTTCAGGCTTTTTCATATTCATATCTATTTCATCGTGTTTTTTCCTCTATGCATGCCCTTATTAGATGGTTGATTAATTTTATTCATTCTTTCATGGCAAGGCTACATATCAAAGTCTTTGTTATAAGTTTTATTTAGAGTATAATCTCTCCCATATCTGTTTTCTCACTAGTACTTTGAGAGGTATTTTTACCAGCACATTCCCAGCCCTTACCAAAACACAGATAAAGATTCAAAGAAGCCCTTGGTCAGAGAGTGAAAAAGAAGGATTTGAAGGCATGCCAGCAAAGTCAGTCTGTGTTAGTCACTCAGTCATGTCTGACTCTTTGCAACCCCATGGACTGTAGTGTACCAGATTCCTGTGTCCATGAAATTCTTTCTCCAGACAAGAATACTGGAATGGATAGCTATCCCTTCTGCAAGGGATCTACCTGACCCAGGGATTGAACCCAGGTCTCCTGCCTTGGTGGCTCAGATGGTAAAGTATCTGCATGCAATGCAGGAGACCCAGGTTTGATCCCTGGAGAAGGGAATGGCTACTCATTCCAGTATTCTTGCTTGGAGAATCCCATTGACAGAAGAGCCTGTGTGGCTACAGTCCATGGGGTAGCAAAGTGTTGGACACGACTGAGTGACTGACACTTCCACTTTTCAGCAAAGTCGGATACATACTGGCTCATTTAATCCATATAATAATCCTATGAATTAGGCAATATAGTTAGTCCCATTTTGCAAATGATGAAATTGAGGCAAAGAAGGATTAGGTAAATTGAACTGAGGTCAAGCAGTTAGAAAATGGAAGAATTAGAAATCAAATCCAAGTGTTCAGACTTGAGTCATAAAAATCATCTAATCCCTTTCCTGTAAGAACTCATGATGCAGGCAAGAAGACAGACTTCCCATGCATAAATGTTAAAATATAGAACGATGAATGTATTCCCCAAGTGGAGAAGGCTATGAGACTCTGAGCTTCAGAAGCAAAGTGTGCAAAAACTTGCAGTGATGGAAGTACAGCTCTGTTTGAGGAGTTGCTTGGTTGGTTACACAGGAGGAGACATTCAAAGGATGTCATTTAGTGCAAAACTGGAATGATAGATTAAACTAAACTGCCTTGTGCAAATGAGCTTCAGATTTTAGCCTGTAGGAAATGGTGGCATACTGGAAATTTTGAAAGTATGAGAGAAGCATAATCAGATTTATATTAAAAAAAAATGATGCTTGGGACTGATGCATGGGGATAATCCAGAGGGAAGGTGTGGGGTGGGAGGGGGGAGGTGGGGATCAGGACTGGGAGTTCATGTACACTCGTGGCTGATTCATGTCAATGTATAGCAAAACAAATACAGTATTGTAAAGCAAAACAAACTAAAAAATAAAAATCAATTAAAAATAAATAAATAAATAAAATAAATTAAAAAAAAATAAAAAAAACAAGACACAATTAAATAGTAAAAAAAAAAAAAAAACTTTCTGGGATTGCAGCAGAGTAAGGTATAAAGGTATAGGCCATAGATAAGGATGGAGTGAGGTTATGAAACTGAGCATGAGCGTGCGGGGCCCTCTCAGGAACAGACCCCATCTATGCCCCTTGCTGCTTGTTTATAGAGAAAGCTATAGTCTCTAAGGACTTCTCTGAGTTACAAAGGGCAGACTCAAGCTATTAATAATTAGAGCAGTAGAAAATGCCAAAATAAAAGAAAGTGGTCCCGCAAGAAAGGTAATAATAGATTGAACAATAGTTCAGTCATAAAACAGGGTCAGAGGCCCCCCAGTTCTTCCTCAGCAGATGTAGATAATGGTCTGAAGTGTATCTTTGACTTGTTTTACAGAAACTAGGACCTCATGTGATAGAAACTGCTGACCACAAGCATATAAACTCCAGACTGATTGGAACCAGAGGCTGATGATTAAGATACTCAAAACCTTACCCTATCACCTCAACAACCAATCAGAAATGTCAATGAACTGATCATGTACTCTTCAACCTCACATTTAATGTTGTTTTTAAAAGTCTTTTCCCAGAGAAAAACAAATATCATATATTAATGTATGTATAGAGAATCTAGAAAAATGGTACTGATGAACCTATTTGCAGGGTAGGAATGTACATTTTGTACAAAGATGTACAGAATGGACTTGTGGACAAAGCAGGGAAAAGAGAGGGTGGGAAAAATTGAGACAGTAGCTTTGATTTATATATATTACCATGTGTAACATAGATAGCTAGTGGGAAGCAGCTGTGTAACACAAGGAGCTCAGCTCGGGACTCTGTGATGACCTAGAGGGGTGGGACTGGAGGAGGAGAGGGAGAGAAACTTGAGAGAGAGGGCATATATGTATACTTACAGCTGATTCTTGTTGTTGTATAACAGAAATCAACAGAACATTCTAAAGTAATTATCTCCCAATTAAAAATAAAGAAATGAAATAAAAAAAAAAAACCTTTCCCAAAAGCATGAAGAAGTTCAGATCTTTTTAGCATTAGCTACCCATTCTTCTTACTTTGCATCCTGCAAATAAATGCTGTAATTTCCTTTACCATAACCTGGTGTCTGTAGACTGGCTTTGTTCCATATCAGGTGAGCAAATCTGAAATTGGTTCATTAACAATTAGAGGTTGCAGTCATCTAAATGAGAGAGGATGAGGGTATAATTTAAGGTAATGTCAATGGGCAATGGATTTTAAATGTCATCTTGTTGATTAAGGCTCCTAATACTGACTTGTCAGTTTGAATTCTAATTCTGTCCTATGAAATGCTGACAGATATCAGCTATATGTCATCTACTAACTTGATATGTTGTCTCTGATGACTTCATTTGGATCAATAACCAAAATATGTAACAAAAGGAACAAGGTGACCTGTGTATAAAAATCATTTTCTAATTTAGCATCAAACTCCTTTTCTTTCCATTGGGATACTTTGGAAAATGGACACAGAATCAACCAACTTTAGGTTTCAAATTCACCCTGAAATGCTGCCTTTTTAGAGTCTCTGATCACAAGAGCATGCCCAGTGTTTTTCTGAAATGTCTGCAAACACCTTTCCTGCAGCCAAGTGTAAGGGTCAGGCTATGCCCAAGGTTCTTTTTGCTCCAGGATTGCTGAAATGATGCTTCTGGAGACAGCAATAATAAACTGGTCTACAATTACTTTCAGGGTCCTAATGTGTATTCTGTCTGGATCTGGATTCCTATCCTTAGATAAAGAAATTAAGTGCTATCTCATTATCACCTCACTATTTTGAATTTTAAATACTTCTGATGAAATCTAGAAAAATGGTACTGATGAACCTCTTTGCAGGGCAGCAGAGGAGATGCAGACATAGAGAACAGACTTGTGACATGGTAGGGGGAGGAGAGGGTGGGACAAACTGAGAAAGTAGCATCAAAACATATATATCACCACATGCAAAATAGACAGCCAGTGGAAATTTGCTGTGTGATGTGGGTAGCTCGAACCTAGTGCTCTCTGACAACTAGAGGGGTAGGATGGGGCAGGAGGTGGGAGCGAGGTTCACTAGGGAAGGGATATATGTATCCCTATGTCTGATTCACTTTGATGTGTGGCAGAAACCAACACAATATTGTAAAACAATTATCCTACAATTAAAAATAAATCAATTAAAAACATATTCTTGGATCATGTTAATTTGAAGGTCATTTTTGTCTAGTGGACAATTAAAAAGTAAAATGGTAATGAGTAATTTCTTTTTATCTTTGCAAAATAATTTTTTTCATCCATCAATTTTGTTTCAAGATTTCTGTTATCTCCTGAATTAGTTAAAGACTCTTTTGGTTTGCAAGTGACAGAAATTCAACTTGAACTAGCTTAAGCCATTAGGGAGTTAGCTTATATTACCTGGAATGGCAAGGATGAAACTTATTAATATCCATGGTAACTGGGCACACAAAAAGCTAAGAACTAATGAAAAGCAATAGCTCTGACACTTCCATTTTACCAAGTGCCTCCTTTTTGGCAGTTAGAATTAAGAAAAAAATAAAAATTTATCTCTGCTTTCATCTATCTTTTGAAAATGAATTGCCAGCAAGTCATGTGAACTATGTGCTTCCCTCATAGCTCAGTTGCTAAAGAATCTGCCTGCAATGTGGGAAACACCAGTTCAATTCCTTGGTTGGGAAGATCCTCTGGAGAAGGGATAGGCTAGGCTACCCTCTCCAGTATTCTTGGGCTTCACTGTGGCTTAGTTGTTAAAGATTTTGCTTGCAATGCAGGAGACCTGAGTTTAATCCCTGGGTTGGGAAGATCCCCTAGAGAAGGGAAAGGCTCCCCACTGCAGTATTCTGGCTTGGGGAACTCCATGGACTGTAAAGTCCATGGTGTGGCAAAGAGTCGGACAGGACTGAGCGACTTTCACTCCTACTTCATGTGAACTACTGTCAGGTGGACTATTCTAGATAGCTAGGTTATCACTGTCTACACCATCTTTATGGAATCCTGCCCCTTATCCATCCACTTTTCTAACTCTAATCTCCAAACGTGAGATTTTTCTCAGTGTCAGATGTTATTGTGAAAGAAGACACATAGTATAGTTCCCTATGGCAGAGAGCTAAGGGTGCATTGAGGTTTGGCAAGCATCTTAAGGGTTAAAAAAACTGGAATTTAGGGCCATATTAGCCTGAGCTGGAGGGAGGATTTTATCATTTAGCAGGCATATGACTTTGGGCAAGGTTCCTAATGAATATCTGACTCAACTTTCATATCTTTAAAATGAGGATAGTAATAATACTTTCTTCATAGGATTTGTTGACTGCTGACTCTCTAAAAATACCACCAAAATAACCCACAGATTAAGCAGAGCCAAGTGATTTTCCCACTGCAAGGGGAAAGAACACCACTTTGACTCAGTGGTCAACATCTGGGGATGGACATTTATGTCTAGGGGTTAGTTACATTGGTATTTCAATACCTAGGACCTGAGATTAGATGAAGTTCAAAGTGTAGTTTTGAATTGGTGGACATGGGGAAGGGAAGGTTTTGAAGTGCATTTTCATGAATAAACAGTAGTTTGGCAAGTAAGTAGTTTGCCCAATTGAGCAATCATTGTTCTAAGAAGGGAGCTCCATTTCAACAAAAATTTTGTGACACTTATCCCTGTGTCCTATGATTCAGTTAAATTCTGAGGTTACCTGAGGTCGTCACAGACCCTACAGTTTAAAGGTCACAACACTGCCCCCACTTCAGACACCGACTGAAAGTCTCAGGTATCCCCAGTCTGCTTGTGCTTCTTCTGGGCTGGCTACAAATTTGGGATTCCCTGATGGCTCAGTGGGTAAAGAATGACTACAAAGCAAGAAACAGGGAATGTGGGTTTGATCTCTGGGTCGGGAAGGTCCCCTGGAGGAGGTAATGGCAACCCATTCCAGTATTCTTGCCTGAAAAATCCCATGGAAGGGAGCCTAGTGGGCTATAGTCCACGGAGTTGCAAAGACTCGGACACGACTGAGAGATTAAGCACAGTACACAAATTTAAGAGTTTCTCTAACTCTACCTCAGGTTTGTAAGTCACTAGAATGACTCACAAGAGGAAGAAAAGCACTATACTTAATAATTGTCAGTATATTATAAAAGGAATGACTAAATAGCCAGATGAAGAAATGCTTATGGCAAGTTCTGGCGGAAGGAGATAGAATTTCCATGACTCTCTGGGTACTCCACGTCCCAACACAACAATGTGTTCACCAACCAGGAATTTCTCTTAACCTCATTGTTCCTGGGATTTTATATGGAGTTTCATAACATGGGTACGACTGATCAAATTTTGGCCAGGTAATTGTACTCAATTTCCAGTCTCTAAGGAGAAAAGGAAAGACATTCCCATTTGAATGCAGAGTTCCAAAGAATAGCAAGGAGAGATAAAAAACCCTTCCTCAGTGATCAATGCAAAGAAATAGAGGAAAACAACAGAATGGAAAAGACTAGAGATCTCTTCAAGAAAATTAGAGAGACCAAGGGAATATTTCATGCAAAGATGGGCTCGATAAAGGACAGAAATGGTATGGACCTAACAGAAGCAGAAGATATTAAGAAGAGATGGCAAGAATACACAAAACAATTGTACAAAAAAGGTCTTCATGATCCAGATAATCACGATGGTGTGATCACTCATCTAGAGCCAGACATTCTGGAATGTAAAGTCAAGGGGGCCTTAGAAAGCATTACTACGAACCAAGCTAGTGGAGGTGGTGGAATTCCAGTTGAACTACTTCAAATCCTGAAAGATGATGCTGTGAAGGTGCTGCGTTCAACATGCTAGCAAATTTGGAAAACTCAGCAGTGGCCAAAGGACTGGAAAAGGTCAGTTTTCATTCCAATCTCAAAGAAAGGCAATGCCGAAGAATGCTCAAACTACTGCACAATTGCACTCATCTCACATACTAGTAAATTAATGCTCAAAATTCTCCAAGCCAGGATTCAACAATATGTGAACCATGAACTTTCAGATGTTCAAGCTAGTTTTAGAAAAGGCAGAGGAACCAAAGATCAAATGCCCAACATCCGCTGGATCATCAAAAAAGCAAGAAGTTCCAGAAAAACATCTATTTCTGTTTTATTGACTATGCCAAAGCCTTTGACTGTGTGGATCACAATACACTGTGGAAAATTCTGAAAGACATGGGAATACCAGAACACTTGACCTAGCTCTTGAGAAACCTGTATGCAGGTCAGGAAGCAACAGTTAGAACTGGACATGGAACAACAGACTGGTTCCAAATATGGTTCCAAATACGAAAAGGAGTAAGTCAAGGCTGTATATAGTCACCCTGCTTATTTAACTTTTATGCAGAATACATCATAAGAAACGCTGGACTGAGTGAAGCAAAGCTGAATCAAGATTGCCAGGAGAAATATCAATAACCTCAGATCTGTAGATGACACAATCCTTATGGCAGAATGTGAAGAGGAACTAAAGAGCCTCTTGAGGAAAGTAGAAGAGGAGAGTGAAAAACTTGGCCTAAAGCTCAACATTCAGAAAACTAAGATCATGGCATCCAGTCCCATCATTTCATGGCAAATAGATGGGGAAAGAGTGGAAATAATGTCAGACTTTATTTTTCTGGGCTCCAAAATCACTGCAGATGGTGACTGCAGCCATGAAATTAAAAGACGCTTACTCCTTGGAAGAAAAGTGATGACCAACCTAGATAGCATATTCAAAAGCAGAGACATTACTTTGCCGACTAAGGTCCGTCTAGTCAAGGCTATGGTTTTTCCTGTGGTCATGTATGGATGTGAGAGTTGGACAGTGAAGAAAACTGAGCACTGAAGGACTGATGCTTTTGAACTGTGGTGTTGGAGAAGACTCTTGAGAGTCCTTTGGACTGCAAGGAGATCCAACCAGTCCATCCTAAAGGAAACCAGTCCTGGATGTTCACTGGAAGGACTGATGCTGAGGCTGAAACTCCAATACTTTGGCCACCTCATGTGGACAGTTGACTCACTGGAAAAGACTGATGCTGGGAGGGATTGGGGGCAGGAGGAGAAGGGGACGAGAGAGGATGAGATGGTTGGATGGCATCACCGACTCAATGCACATGAGTTTGGTGAACTCTGGGAGTTGATGATGGACAAGGAGGCCTGGCGTACTGTGGTTCATGGGGTCGCAAAGAGTCGGATATGACTGAGAGAGTGAACTGAAATGAACTGTACTGAATCTTCCCATAGAAGAAATTTGGGGAAAGAGTTGAATATTCTGACCGTTTCATCATGCGGTTGGTTTCTTTGGTGACCATCCCCCATCTTGAAGTTATTTTGAGCACCTCATAACCTCCTTAGTGCAAACTTTAGTACAGTTGAAGAGAACTCATTATGGACAACAAAAGACACTCCTATCACTCAGGGGGTTCCAAGGGTTTTAGCAGCTCTTTGGGGCTTCTTTGGTAGCTCAGAAGGTAAAGCATCTGCCTGTAATGCAGGAGACCTGGGTTTGATCCCTGAGTCGGGACGATCTCCTGGAGGAGGAAATGGCAATCCACTTCAGTACTCTTGCCTGGAAAAGTCCATGGATGGAGGAGCATGGTAGGCTACAATCCATGGGATTTCAAAGAGTTGGACACAACTGAGCAACTTCACTGGTTTCAAGAAAGTGAGACTAAAAACTGGATATACTTTTTATTATACCATAAGGACTATGGAACCTGAGTAGGACGCGGGGTTCCTGGTTACAAATATCTATCTGTATCCCCTGTATTTTGTTTGCAGGAATCAAGCTTCATTCAGCTTCCGGAACCTTTCCTGAGTTTCAAAGGGCAAGTTCAAACAGTAGTTAATTAGGGAAGGGAGGGGGTGTGGAGACAAGGGAGGAGCAGTCAAGAGAGCAAGTGCAGCCTTGGGGCAGGGTCCTGATCCCTTCTCACGGGATATATAAAACAATATATTTGATCTCTTTTACAGAACTTCTTTTACAGACCATCCTCATAGAAAAAAATTGCAAAAAAGCAAAATGGCTGGGGAGGACTTACAAATAGCTGTGAAAAGAAGGGAGGCTAAAAGCAAAGGAGAAAAGGAAAGATATAAGCATCTGAATGCAGAGATCCAAAGAATAGCAAGAAGAGATAAGAAAGCCT